>WTSP01009117.1:0-39054 GCA_025331215.1 Actenoides lindsayi
GCGGTGAACCCGGCGTCACTTGGTGCGCTGCTTAGAACGGGAGCATTTGCTGGCATCGTGACAGGATCGCTGTGCGGCGAGCGGTGGTGCTGCCGGCTCCGTCCTGCACAGCGGAGCTGCGCCCTGGACTCCCGGTGCTCTGCTCGGCGGCGTAGATCCTTGCAGGGTGTCGCTGCCTTGCAGCCTTTGCAGCAGGATTTTTCTGCAAATAGTCGCGATCTTAATAAAGACATAAGAAAATAAAGATGGGGTGGGTGTGTGTGTGTGTGTGTGTGTAAGGATATTAATCTGCATATAGCCCTAATTCCTTTCCCTATTTGCTTTCACATACTTGTTCAAAACCCTGATGGAAAGGCAGATATGGAGAAATGTACTACACTATAAACTGCTGGAAATTGACCTCCTTTGGTCTTTTTTGTTTGGATTGTAGTTTAAGTGCAATACTGAATACACTGGATATAGAGATGGGTTTAGGAACATTTGCCACTGTCTGGAGTTTGTGGAAACTCCTTCCTCATGCTTGGCCTGAAGATGCAGATAAAGAAAAGTGAACTTCATTTTTTTTGCCCACCACGTTACCACGGCTTCTTACATGGTAATAAATAATGATAGTTACAATAATGATGATATTAATAGCAATACTAACAACAATGTGAAGTGCAGAGCAGACAAAAGGACTTGCTACTAGGGAACATCATCATAAGCCTTCTGAACATCTCAACCAATCCATTTAACCAACAGAAAGAAACTTTATCATTGAAAGTGAAGCAAAACAAACACCTTTTTCATTTTCTCTTCTGTTTTGAGCAGATGCTTGCCAAAAGCTCTTCCTTTTATGGTCCCTTAAGTCAACGGTTGTTTGGAGGATCCTTAGAGAGTGTGCATGTGGTTTGCTGCAGCTCAGCTCAAGTACAGAGTCCCGCTCTAACTGAGAGGTGCAGGCACTCATTGCAAATTGCAAAAGTATGACCTTTTCAATTAAAAATCAATGGGCCTCATTTTATGAGGCCTTCCTGAGACTGGTGCTGGGCAGCCACACCATTTCTTTAAATATAATTAAACTTTTTGTGAAATAAGTAACTGCCGTGCATATCATGCGTATAGGCATTTATGCATGTATAAGGATACATACTGGCCAAGGAGCCGAGGGAGATTGTCACAGAGAGGTGGTCCTCTCAGCCTGGTGCTTTTAGGACAATGGTATAATAGGTCTTACCAAATGTCTGAAGTCAAGGCATCTGAGATAGTATGGACAGTTTGTGTCAACTATAATTCTATTTGTACTATGATCCCAAACCTTTTTCTAAAATCCACCAATGTTTGTGTTTGGATCTTCAAATTCATGTTATAATCCTGCACAATAAATTCAGCTAGTGAATTTAGGGAGAATACAAGGCTTTTTGGCTTTAGAATTCCATCCGAGGAGATGCATCTGAAAATATTCTTTTTTCCATGGTTATTTTTATCCTGTTCTTTCTTAAGAGAAAATACGTAGGAAAAATGTGTTTCTAAAATGTGTTCCCAACTATGATAGTTGTTACAAAGCTGGGGCTTTCTTTTTTTTAACTCTAGAGTATGTTCTTCTAAATTGCAGAATGTTTTTCTGGCATTTGTTACTTGGAAAAGAAAAGATGTGAATGACAGAAGGAAAAGATGAGAAATAGATTACAACAAATGGAAGAACTCTTTAGGAGCAGTACACTTTTCACCTCTGGGTGCCACTGTTCAACTGTTTCTTGTGCAGTGACCATCTGCTAAGAAGTCCATCTCTTACTGGAGAAATATTCCCTGAAAGAAACAGTTAAAGAGATACTGCCTATATCTCTGGATAATCAAGAAACAAGTTTCTGATATATGGATATTAGTTATGCACTGTTCTGATATACTGTTTACATACTGAACAAGGAAACAGTAATCGGTCCACATTTGTTCTGTTTACTGAGTCTGATGATTTATTTAAAACTTCTCTTGCCTCTTTAGTTAGAAGTTGAAGTTTTTTTCCCTGTATAAATACATACTAGTAGATATTTATTAAGTACACAGATTTACTGTAATAATTCAGTTGATTTAAGCAAGTTTTACAATATCAACAATAATTTGCTTTATTGCCCACAGCCTACTTAATTCAAAAATCTATTGACTGATATCATTTCTTTTCAACTGCTGTGGAGCTGTTAATATTCAGAGCAAAATTAATTATAGTCTGTGTATCCAGCTGTTCCACCAGATTAATTATATTGTGACTATTTCTCCTAGAAACCCAGCCAGGGCAACTCATTGCTAAATGACATTAGACCTCTTCTCTGAACTGTACTATGATTTTAATTCTAGTCAAATAGAAATCTTCTATGAATGAAATCAAGTGTGTCATTTAACTCCTTCATTACTATAAGGCTGTGATTTAGGCAACATTTTCAAAATAATAATTGTATTTTATGTCATAATGATACGTACCTCTTCTCACCCAGGAAGGAGCACTGCTACTTTCTTGCCCATACCTTCAATCTAAAAGTGTTCTTCCTGCACTAAGTACCACAGCCTGTCAGTGAAAGCCAGCAAACCTTTTCTTATCTGCACACAGACAATGGGAAGTTCCATGACAGCCTTACAAAGAGCCATGGGCCATATTTATTTCTGTTCAATAATTCTATATATGTTCTTTATATGCATTTATTCAAAGTAGTAGAGGAAAAATTCAGGCTAAAACATCTGCTAAAAGTTAATTTCAGCTTTGTCCCAGATCTGTACATTTTCATTGGAAAATCCCAAATAAATAGAGCACTTCAAAATAAAAGAATTTAACTTTATCCTGGGAACATGCAGTTCGGGTTTTGGAAGGGGTAACCTGTAATAAAATGCTGCTTAAATGAAACTGGTAAAGCTGTAAAATACGTAAGTGGAAACTTTGAGGAAACTGGCAAAGAGAAACTGGAAATCAAGCTGTAATTTAAGTTTCACACAACCACCCTTTGCATGTGTGAGTACAAAGGAGAAACTAGGCACAAATGTGAGTCAGAGCTCTCCTCTCAGGAACTGAATGGACAGAGATTCCCAGCATCTGTTTCCTTAACTATCACCCAGAGGATACTGGTGGTAAATCACAGTGAGTAAAAATAGAATCAGAAAACTAGCTGAAAACAAATGACGTACTGTATTTTGTAGTACTTTTGCAGTAGATCCCTATCCATGTCAGCTTTCATCTGTGTTCAAATTGTATGTGTCATATTACAGTGACTTCTAAACAAATTGATACTAAAATCACAAGCATGGATAATTAGGATGCCTCACATAACAGCCAGCCAGATATGATGGCTTAGTGGGAGATCTGTCCTGTTCACATCATCAGTGAATGCATCAGTGTCATTGCTTGTAGACCAAGATGGCCATACCCTTTGGTAGTGATAATCACTGCCCTTTTTTTTGAAGTGAATGGGCCTACATTGAGTTGAATCAATTCTGGTCCAGCCAAGAAACTCCAACTGAAAGAGTGAGTTTATTTGTATGAATTATCAAGCATTTAAAACAATATTTTACCTATTTATTAAAGTTGTGATATTTTAAACAAATGTCGAAGATCAGTGTGGAATCAACAGGTCTTCAGTATATCCTATGTGCTGTAAATAGCCTTGTTATTGGGTATGTGAATATAATGTGACTCTGGGATTTCTAAAGATAACCTATCCTTTTATTTCAGAAAAACATTTCTTTATGTGCAAATGATATGAGATATTAATGGAAACTATAATATTTGAGTAAATGACAGTTACAGCTTTCAAGAAATACAGCAATTTTAATGAATTAGATCTTCAGGTAGGAGAAGTTAATACATAGCAGAATTGATCCAGTAAGTTATCATTGACAACTGTTAGTGATTAGTGTTTCAGAATATATGATTGTCAAGAAAGAATAAAATTTTTATATCTTCTTCTAGTGTTTTGCCTCCTCATATTTTGAGGATGTAGCTTTTTAGGCTTGCTTTTATCCATCATAAAAGATCATTTAGTTTTATTTCCCACACAAGATGTTTTAAGAAAAGTCTCTTCTTCTAGAGAAGTTCATAATTTTAGTAGCAATAGCCCTAAAAAAATTCTTGTGGTCGAGGAATATTGGGTAAAACAATAAAAAGGTGACAAAAAAAAGAAAACAGTCATATATGCAATAAATACTAAGAATGAACCACTGTTGGTTAAAATCCTCTAAGTGGAAAAGAAAAAAAATTTACAGTGAGAATCACCAAACCTACTATCTTCTATTGCTGTTATACAGAGAGAATTTGATTCAAACCAGCATCACAAGCAATGCAATAGCAAATTAGCAGCTGTGGTGTTCAACAGATTTTAAATTATCTGAATCTCTGCTTATACAGATTCTGAAAAAAAATACTCTTGTGCAGTTCTGAAACTGGCAAACTTAACAATGTGAACCTCATCTAACCATAAGTATCTGTTATTTATAATTCTTTTAAGTTTTGCTTTACAGAGCGTTTTGTCCAGTGTCCATGTTCTCTAGTTTACCACAGTTACATTTCTAAGGCAGTTTTCTTGGCATTTATATAGTTTAAAATCTGGACCTTGAGATGAAGGGTATGTTTTAAAATAAAATGTTTCTTACATTTAGACCCAGTTTGGAAGATTTCAATTACTTTTTATTTGGTATTTTGCTTAATTAGAGTGAGGATTCCACAGCACTATACCTTGTGCTACATGCTATTATGCAAACATTGGCACCAACACAGAGATCTTCCTCTTAAAGAATTTGTGAATTGACTTTCAAAACGAGTAGTTACTGTTGTAGCCACCATGCCTATGGCTTTATGATGTATCATACTGAGTAACCAGCATATGGAAAGATAGGAAAACATAGCTGAAGAATATTCAAAAGTGCCCTTGATACAATGATGATCCAGCTCCATTCAGTCCCTTGTGCTTACTTCTGTTTGTGACACAATCCTTGCTAGTAATTTTTTTCAAGAAGTATTTGAGTCCTGTAGTGTGGTGAGTGCACCAGCTGCTTCAGGTGCAGATGGCATTTTCCTTGGATGCTTCTCTGTGCCATTTGGCATTTGTTTTCCATTTTCTGTGTTGACTCATTCACTCATGAGCTTTAGCAACTGAAATACATCTGGTTTGTTTATTGAACGTCATACATAGTTTGTCTCACGTCTGCTGCCGAGAAAAGGTGTAAAAGACCCTGAGAGACATGAGGCAAACAAGGCACCAGGGTAAATTAAATAATGTAGGATTTTTTTTTCTCTCTGTACCTAGTTTTCTTGATAAAAGATATAAAAAGAAGCACTTGGCCTACATTATATATTTTTTTAGTATAGTAATGTGTACTAATTACCCAAAGCAGCCCCCACTCAAATGATGGCAGCAGTTCTTTTTGGCAATGAGGAGAAAACCGTAAGAGTTTAAGGTCAGTAGTAATTTGCGATGTGCAATTTCCTATGGTTTTCAAAAGAGTAATATTAAGCTAAATTATTTTTTTGTGCTTTCTCCCACTGATCATGTAGACAGCAACACATTTTTGCATCTCTGATGCCTGTTTTACCGTTCTAGCTCCATAACTGGAATAAAGGAATTTGCTGATTGATTCAGTGATGTTTTGTGACATCCATTCTCATGCTGTATTTAGTTAAAAGAACCATATGGTTCAGCATGAGTGGAAAGCTCTGCTCATAGCTCCAAATTCAAGAGCTATGAAATGACTAGGCTTGTCCACACATTGTCCTCACTGGAGGCAAGATTTAATGAAACTCTTGTCTGTTGGTGTGTAGGAGCCTTTGTAAACAATGCAGCTCACCATTTCTTGTCCCAAATGAGTGTCTAGATTTTAGAAGTAGTCTTAAGTATTTGTTGAGTTAGGTTTGTGTATATCTGTATATAATGTGTAAAAACATATCAATAAAATATAACATTAACTTTTAAGTATATAAATACATATGTAAATATATGATATAAACAATTATAGTTTCTGAAAGATGTGTAGGCTAATAAAAGTTGAGTGCAATCACTAATACAAAATAGAATGATTTCTAGGAATTCAGACATGTAAAAAAGCAAAATATGCATTGCTACGATATCTTAGAGGGAACACTTTCAAATGAGATGAGCAACAGGGTTAATAGTGATATTAAAGCACTTGTCACCCCCCCTGCTTTCTTACTGGGTCCTTTGCTCCAGGTGAGCAAGAAATGGATCATCTTAAAATTGTGGGAGGACTTTTATCTGCTTATTAGTAAAGACTGTAACACAGTTGCTGGTACAAACAAAGCCATAACCTTTTCCAAGAAAGAGGAGTTTTGCCATGGACTTTCCTGGAAAAAAAACAAACCACAAAACCCAGAAGCCAAACCCTGCTCCATAATGTTTTCTTTCCCTTAGAGCTTACCTTTAAGCTTCCTTTAGTTTTGATCTGAATTATTAGTATATTTAATAATAAAATAATTGCATTTGAATACACATATTAAATTTCAACTATGCAGACAAAATGGTAAGGGGTGACCACATGCCTAGCAGCAGGGGAGACTGATACTATCAGCCTACCCTGCTTCTAATACAAGTGAAACAAAGTGAGGTGGAACAGGACCTGACATATCAGGTCACCACTGTCCAAAGAGAGATGTTGTTCTGTGCCCCATGTCAGCTTCTTTGCCCACTTCAATGTATTTCTCTACTGCCTACTTTGTGGCAGTTGAAATGCTCATTCCATGTTTCTTTGGAACTATGGATAGTTTTGTTGAGGAATTTTGTGTTGCTGATAGCAAATTAGATGGCCTTGCTGAGGCAACAAGCAAGCGAGCACCAGAGCTGATTGGAAGGAGGAGGCAGGATCATGCAGCCAGATGCAAGAGCTGACGGAAGGAAGCAGGGAGATGTGCATGGTTGAGGAGGGAGAGGGGAGACAAGATTTCCCTTTTTTTGTGCTAGATATAGTACAAGGCTCTAGATTCTCCCATCTAAAACCTTGACTTCACTGTCACATAAGAGGTTCTACAGAAGTTAAGTATTTTTTAGCAAATTGATGCAAAGGGTTCTTAAAACTATTGGAGTTATGCATGAGAAAATCTTGATTTGATTAACACCAAATCCTACAAGCCATATTCAGTTCTGAAGTAAATTTTACCCTGGCTTCAGTTTTTCTGTCAAATTTTCAAGAATAAGTAGACACCTAAGTGTCAGATTTGGTCGGTAACCAATATTTTACAGAAATACACATGTACAAAATAGGGAAGAGAGACTAGCTTGAAAAAGGCACAGCTCAAAGTTGCATCTCTAAAATGTCCCTCAAGTGAAAGGCAAAATGGTTTGTATGTGGTGGCTTCTCGTTTGGAAATATGAAAACTTTTCTTGTGTATACTTCTTTCAGTTTTCTCTTGAGTTTTAAGTGGCTGCCTTTGAAAAGCAAAGCAGGAAGGCTGCCATCTGTGATATATTCCTGAGGTGTGTCCTTCTATCCTCACAGAATGATTTTGTATTATCATGCCAACTCTTGAACCTTTTATTGCCCTTTTAACAGCTCTACGTTACAGTTCATTTACACTCAGCTAATAAGCAATTTTAATTCCTTGTTGTTCAATATGCACAATTATTTGCAGCACGTTACTAGAATTTTTTCTATGAACATCGATTCCCTCCTGAGCTTTACACAGTGCTCTTTGATATCACAGTGGTGTTCTTCATAGTAATTATTCTAAGCAAACTTTTGTGAGATAAAGTGCTGTTACCACAGTTTTACAGATGCAAAACTGAGGCATGTAGAACCAAGAATCAAAAGAGTCTACTAATTCTAGGAACGTGGTTTGAGAATACCGGCTTGTTTATTCTGAGTATCTGGTATTATAATAGCACTACAATAGCACTGTAATATAGTGGGCCATTAAAAGCACTATTTCCATCGATTTCAGTTACTGCTGTCATGCATGAAGAACACACATTTGGTGACCACTTACAAAAAAACCTGCTTTGAGTGACTTGCCTGGTGTATAGGGACTGTGTAAGTCAGTGGTGGCTTCTGATTTGTTAGGGCAGGTTTCAGCTGCCTTATTCAAGAAATCATCCATTCTGTTTCTACTAACTTTTAATTCTTTTAATTACATAGCCTAGCCCACATAATGTAACAAGTATTTCTGGTTGTGACAAAGAAGATAAAAAGATCTGAAATGAGAGATTCCAAACACTATAAGAAAACTTTATGAAACAACAACCCAGGCATCATGCAAGTGGTTATTTGTTTCCTGGCTGACTGCAAGCATATCAAGTAGAGAATCTGATTTGAGGAGATTTGTGAGGTCCTGGAGGTATTTCTGGAAATATCATACTTAATTCTGTCACATTCAGTCTGACTCACTAAATTGAAGGATAGTGACAGTCCTAGTGGCTGGATTCCTCAGTGCTGAAGTTGCACTGCACATGAATTTTCTCTGTAACTCCACATTAAAAATACACCTGCGCCCTTCTGCATTCTGCAGCAAATGAAGCAGTGGAGTCTAAAAAGTCTTCTATAAAAATTCTAGCACAGAGCAGCTCCAAACTGTGCAGTCAGACAGGCATCCTGTGGAATGATTTATCTGAAGTTATTTTCTTTCAGTCCTCATCATCCTCTGAAGTTCCCACTTGAAATTCTCATTCTCTCTACATATCAGGATGCTTCCAGGTATTACAGTGACTTTTGCTATAGTTAGGTTTATGGAGAGCTTGCAAGTTCAAAGTCTCATTTGGCTGTTGGAGGATGATATTTTTCAGTGAATAACAGTCAGCTGGATCTGTGCCTTGTGTACCAAGTTTTATCAAGTTGTCTGCTACCTGTGGACTCTCTCTTGAGAATTGTTGGTTGTTGATGAAAATGGTTGTTGGTGGTGGTTTGTAACAGCCTGTAGATTTTATTTCTATTTGGCTTCTGTTTAATTGGTTTTCTGCATGCATACACAAACTGTAAAAATCTATTTATTCCAAGCAATTACAAACAGAATGGGAGGAAATGTTTCTATCCAAAACTTAATCCACAAAGGATACTTAGGTCAAAGAGTTATTTTTATCTGACTATTTATAGTGACTAAATAGTGTATGAATGTGTCTTGCAGGAGCTGTTTATAGACTAATGGTAGAATCCAGTCCTGATGGAAATATATGGAACTCTGCTGCCTACATTCAGTTATAACAGTTCTGGAACTGGGCCATTCAATTCAGTAGATTCATGCAGGATGTAAATTGGTGTTGAATTTGATTCACTGCAGTTATTAGGTGTGTGAATGTGAAGAAAAGAGTCTTGTGGCAAAAATATTAACAGCTAAAAATCAAAAGCAATATTTCCATTGGGCATTTCTCCAGTAGGTGTTCTATGAAGCATTAATAATATGCAATTAATTCTCTGAATGCGGCACGTGCACTTTTTTTTTATTTATTGGAGTTTTGAATGTTTGTGAAAACAGGATCCTTTCAGCTCTTTACAAAACACTAAAAATTCTGTCTGCTCTTAAGGCTTGTGTTCTCCTCCTGGGAGTTTGAAGGAGGATAGACTTCTAAGTTTGCTGAGTATACAGATGACTTTGACCAGCCCTGTCTCTGATACGCACTGTGGATCCAGATTATAGTACTTCAACACTTTATTTTAATATGTAACAGAACATTTTTGTAAGGCATTAGGTGTATATGCAGCAAGTGTATTTATATATACATGCCTTTCTTAACATCTGAAGCCCCATTTCTTCCTTCTTTCTAAATTGCAGAGCAGTCTTTTATTTATTTGGTCTACAAGCTTATGCACCTGTAGTGGATTGGATAGATAATTGGCTAAGATGAAGTGTTTTGGGGGAAACGGTAGAATGTTGGGAGCAAATGACCACAACTTTTAGTTTTGTTTTTATCTGAGCAAGAATAAAATTATATGACTGTTATGTTAAATTGTATGCCTGCACAGTCAGTACTCTTTAACTAGGCTCAGAATCTGTCCAATAGTATAAAAAATTAATTTTTTTTGCAATGATTACTGCACTATTTTTAATGAAAGGACATAGAACATCTTTACAGTTAAGTAATACTGGTTTTTCTTTTGCTGTATTTTCAAAGCAAATTGTCAACAGCTGTGATGTAAAATCAGTTATTTCCTGGCAGTTAACACTCAAGTTTCCCGTAATAAGATTTGGTTTCCTAGCAAACTGATGCCTTGGTACTGTAGGATTAAAATTCTAAATCATCTCAATGAAATGCCTATGTCTCCATTTTTAATTGTTGAAGTCAGACAGGGAATAAAACTACATAATTGCAAATGGGTTTAGATTTCAACTTAAAGAGAAAGCTGTCATCTTAAATAAGTCCAATAACTCTTGGGAGCCAAGCTAATTTTCAAAAGATAATAACTTTGAACAAAAAAACCCCAACAACTGAACCTCAAGTGATGTATATTTATAAACAGGAAAATAATTTTCAATTGAAGAGTAGTCTCTAGAGATCACCACACTTCCACAGTAAAACAATTCTCAGCTTGAATCCAATCCAATTTCATAGCTTTCTACTGTCCTAGCATTCTACCCTTATCAGTTAAGATGCTAATTATTTCCCCTTTGACCGTGTCATATAATTTGGATGACATCAAAGCAAGCTTAAGTGATTAAACATACAGCTATTGAACATTTGACATCATCAAATGGCAAGGTTCACTTTTTCCTCCTGTTCACTTATAATGCTATCATCAAAGTACAGTAAAAGTCCTTTTGCACTGTGGCATAAATGGTACCTTTTCTATAAATGCTGTGCATACTTGTTCCTTTCAGGAAGCAAAGGAGAAAAATAAACACTTTGTGTTATGAATGTGGCTTTTTACACTTTGACTTAACCGTTAGAAAATGAAAAATGCAATGTCAAAAGGTAGTAATGTTAGAAAATATTCACCTGGATTGCTGTATTGATTCTTTTTAAAGGGAAAGCAAATAGCATATAGTTGCAAAATGCGTCCATTAGCCTTAATGGCATCTTTCTAACAACAGTGCTCTAGCAGTTTTCTCCTCCTCTCACTTTCTTTTTTAATGGTTACAGTACAACATTTACTAAAAAGTAAACTGCTCTTTTTTTTTTTCTGTAACATACATGATAAATTTGGTGTTACATAAAGAGATAATGTTTATTTTATATTTCAATTGGTTTTCTGAGAAAATTAATAACAGAATCAGAACCCTTAATTAACTGTTCTTGGACTGTCAAGAACATGCGTTTGAGAAAAATGGAGCATCTTTGGGCACCAGCACAGTAGGTCAGGCTCTCATTTTATTGTTATACCCATTTAAATAGTGCTGGACAATATACAGTAAACTTAAGCAGAGAACAGAATACATTTGTATTCACATTTGAAGCCTTTAGATTGACAGAGTAGAGCAAAAGACAGTAGTAAATGTCCGGTGACACATTTTTGAGCAGGTGTAAACTCAGAAATCGACAGAACAGTAAGTTATTTGTGTTGCAATATGGACACTCAAGTGTTGTGAAAGCTGGGATTATTTTGGAACCTGATACAAAACCATTGAAAGCAAGTTTCTTTTCTCTGCGTTTGAAGTGCTTCAGATCAGTAGCAACTTCAGTTTTAAGACTTGTTCAGATCATGGTATCATCATCAGCCAAATGCTTTGCTAGTGTTGCTGAAACATTGTTTCAACACTGGTTTCTAGGAGAAAGAAACCATTTACTGAATCAGTGAGACCACTTCCTGAACATTTTAATTTTACGGGAAAAAGAAAATAGTCATAGGATATTGAAAACAATAGGCTCAGCAGCTTTTGGCTGGGGGAAGTCTGACAATAATGGGCTTTGATTTAAATACTGTCATGCAAAGGTAATTTATGTTTCTTTAGGATAACTAAGAAAACAAGGAAAATGCTACTGAAGTTTCGTCTGATGTTTTTCCCATTGTGTTTATAAGGTCAGATTTATGATGCAAGTGTTTGTATCAGGTATATAAATATGAATCTGAAATATGCTCTTCCTGAATGTTGCCTTAGAATAGTGACGACTTTTTTTTTTTCCTGAAAAAAAAAACCCCAATGAAACAACCAAAAAACCCCAACCCAGAAAACAACCCAACAACCAGAAACAAGAATATTTAAAATTGTGAATTATTTTAATACAGGATGTTATGTGTTCATGAGGAAAAGAGAATTTGGGAACCCTGTCTGTATCAGGATCTGTTTCTTCTCATGTAAATCAATTAGCTCTTACAAAGTTTATGTTACATTATGCTGATGAGCATGCTCTGACTGAAGCAGTTTCCTTATCTATTAAAAATCAATAAACAATAAAGAGCTCAGTCTTGAGAAGTATAATAAGGTTTATAATAAGGTGTAATAAAGCTTTTTGAGAATAATCTGAGATTCCAGAATTGGCATACTCGTATCGTGATACCAGAATCTAACTTAGGCTTTATTAATTTTCATATTCCTGATCTAAGAACATGAAAATTCTTCATGTATTGCCCCTGCTTATCTATTTGTGGTGCTATGTATAGCTAAAAGTTTGCTATTCATGTTACTAAAAATGAAATCTCTTCATAAGAGGTTACATAAGATTGAAAGACTGGGCTATGCAATGGCAGATGAAATTAAGTCCTGAAAAAAGTAAAGTATCTAACACGGGAAGAAAGCATTTTCAGCTTTAAATATGCAGGGATGATCTTTGAATTGATTATTACCATTCAAGAGAGAGAGAGAAAGAACTCCCTCATGCTAGACATATGATAGCTAGCTCTGTGAAGACATCTGTTGCTTGCTGGGTAATGGTAAAATTAGGAAATGGAATTATTAGGAAAGGAATAGGAATCAACCATTGTTAACATCATGCAGTTATATCTTCAATACTTGTTTGCACTTCTGACCCCTTCAGCTAAAATTCATACAGTAGAATCAGAAAAGTTATAAAAGAAGACAACAGTGACAATAAAAGAAATAACTAGATTAGGGTTTTTCAGCTAGGAAAGCAGAAAATCAAGGGAAAATGACAGATACCTGTAAAATCTTGAGAGGCGCAGGAAGAGGAATAGGGGTTGATTGTTTCTGCTAATGCAAAAATGAGGGCCCGTGAAATTAAGGTACATGATGGCAGGCTTAAAACAAAGGCAATACATTTTGAAAAAGTTCAGTTTCACTGAGAAAATTTTTTGTCACTGGATGTTGTGTAATCTAAATTTTACCTTGTTTTAGACAGCAATTAGAGATGTATGTGGAAGAAAAATCCATCAAGGGGCTATAAAAACAGATATTACCTTGGGTTCAGGAAGTCTCTCCCACAGATTTCTAGGAGCTGGAAGAATGTCCAAGGAAAGTATTGCTATATAATTGCTCTGGTTTAATGCTCTTCCCTATGGCTTTTGCTGGAAACAGGATACAGGCTGCCTTTGCTCTGACCTGCTATGGCTGTTCTAATGATCTGCCCTGGAAATAGCAAGCATTCTTATGGAGTATTTTCCAAAGAAAATGAAAAATTGACATATTCTCAGTGGGAATAACACTTAGTCCACAGAGATAGCATGGTTCTAACTATTATCTGCCAAGTGCTTTTATGTTGTGTAATTAACGGTTTGTGTATGCTTGCATATATATAAATATATGGACGTGTTTGCACACATATGTATGTGTGTATACATGCAAACACTTAGCAAATATAACTTTATTGTCATTGATTTAATTTATGATAGTATGTTCTTAAACATTTGTGCTTCTTTAACAGCATTCATAAAGACGTGCTTAAAATTGCCATTTGAGTAGTTCCATTGACTTCAAATAACCTTTCATATTTTGCTGAAGAAGGGTATTATTACTAAATGTAAAGTTAGTCACCATTTCCATATCTTCTTACTATGCTTAATTCTTTTTCTTAGAAGTAAAAAGATAGCAAACCAATTTTCAGTTGGAATTTTTCAAGCGTTTCTAAATAATCATGATTTTTGTCTTGTATTGTCTGTGTCATTTTCTTTAGTCTTGGCCATTTTATAATCTGATCCAGCCAACTCTAAGTCTTGTAGTGTTCTTCATTGACTTAGCTGCTCAAGCAGTGAATGTTTGAAGAACAAGGCCCTAAGTGTCCCTATGTCACAGCTGTCTAACCAATTCTTTGATAAAACCCATTTGTTCACGTGTAAACAAAGACTGTATATGGTGCTGCTGTGAGTTTATATACAGATGAGTATATATTCTGGTAACAGTGGTCCTGACGTTGAGGAAAAGCTATCAAGGAGTATTTAGAGGAGTGCTCTGCAATAAACAGAACCTATTTTAAAGGATCACTTCAAAATATAGTTTCAGCATTTAAAAATTAAGTTAAATTATTTGATATCTCTGGGGAAAAGTGGCAGTATGAAAAGAAAAAGGAAAGCCACACAAAACTATCTTCTTTTATTCTCTTGGAATTTTTTGTTCCTCCTGTTTATTTTTTGAATTTTGCATGTTGCAGATAAAAATATTATTCTGAATTTACAAAATCAATTTCACCGCAACAAGCAACAGAAAAAGAACTATGAGATATGTGATGTCAGGAATTTATTTTAAGAAACTTTATTTTAAAAAATCTTAGAATACAAATCTTTAGTAAGCATCTTCCATTAAATACAGCTGAATTCTTCCACTTGTCAGAAGTTCATTGTGCAGAAATGTTTTATTATGTAATAGATTTGTATTTCTTCAGTTAATGGCCAGAAGGCCAAATCTTACCCTTTTTGTTCTGTTTGGACAGGATTCGTAGTGTCTCACTTTAGGCACTTTATGGTACTTAGACTGTCTCTTCAGACACAGTGGGAAGAGATGAGCCCTTTCATGGGTTGATTACTGAATGAAACTAAGCTTTGGATCTAAAGTTGAGTAGACCAAGTCACTTTGAAATTTTTTCTTTTAGGTTTTCTTACATTGTTTGTTACAATATCAGAGAAGCAGATAATGTGATGCATGAATGTGTGGGTGTGCAGCTGTATGTTTGCTGGTAACTATGTGACAGCATAACATACCCTGATCCAGTAGTGGGTCACAGATGGTGGATACAGTAGAAAGGCTTCCAAAAGAAAACACTGGTCCTGAAACCCCTTATTCATAAGCCTACTCTATATTTGTACAAGACAAGGAGATACCATCATATTCATTTAAGCAAACCGCCTTTTAAGTCATGTGACTTTTATTCCAGCTGTCACTGAAACCCGTAATTTCAATGCCAATCCTATAGCATCCTTTAGAAGATACAGCCACATGATAGACTAAAATACTTGCACACTTCTACAGAGAGAAACAAAAGAAGATACTAAACCTTTTTTTGGGGTGGTGGAACAGATGTTGTCTGGATCCAACACTAGAATCCCCAGGGAAAGAAGTAATCTCCTCTGAAATAAGTGTGTATCTGCCTGCTGCTTCTCCTGCTATGATGGATGGTTACAGGAAATAAACTGACTCAGCAAGGATACAATGAATCTCACTCCCTTCTCTACTCCTGCTACTTCCTCCTATTTAGAATTAGTAGATAGATACTCCGATTAAAGCCCGCTGTCTAGATACCAACTATAACACTGATTAAATGGATTGTTTTGCCAAGGGAGATGTAGCTGAATTGCCCATTTTTCATTCAAATGTTCAAGCTTAGAGAAGTAGCTTGCAGGTCTAAATATATTGAATCACCATTAACCCAATGAAGAGGGTAGGAACACAGATACACACTTCTTATTAGATGAGCAGAGTTGCTTGTCTGATAATATGAACAATTAAACGGTGGTGTTTATTTAGATCCTTTTAAAATGAATTTGATTCCACATGACAAAGTGTTGATAAAACTTGCAACCACAAGAATCCAAGGTGCCCATGTTAAAGTATTTGTACAGGCCTGGTAAAGGCCCACTGCACAAATGCTGTGCATAAACAGTTGGTTAAAAAAGAAAAGGCAGAGGATGCTCACCAGAAATCAAGCTCACCAGAGTTATTATTTGTTCACAGTTGAATAGAAGCCACATCCCATAGGACTCAGTAATTGAACCCTGTTCGTTCCACTCTGT
This sequence comes from Actenoides lindsayi, assembly GCA_025331215.1. Classification (NCBI taxonomy): domain Eukaryota; kingdom Metazoa; phylum Chordata; class Aves; order Coraciiformes; family Alcedinidae; genus Actenoides; species Actenoides lindsayi. The sequence continues at coordinate 16,009 of WTSP01009117.1, forward strand.
AAAATAATCATGATGTAAAAGTAAAGCAAAAAGCTTTGACACATACAACGTAAGAGTGTTGAGTTTTGCTGTGTAGAATAGATTTCTTATGGGAAGAAATTTTATTGAAGACATAGTAAAATATCTAGATTTTATATTTATAGCTCTGTTTATTTCAGTTAGTATTCATTGGCTGTTTCTTTAGTACATACCAACTTAAAATATATTAAAAGAGAATTAAATGGATGTATTTGTGTTTATTAGTCATGAGGTTTTAATGTAACACTCTGGATTTATAACAGTTTTAAAATTTATTAATAGGCTAAAAAGGTTAAAAGAAATTGTTATGATTATCTAGTTTGACCATAGACCACTTCTCCTGGTGATTCCTCATTGACTCTGATGACCTGTGGCTGAACCGCAGTAAATTTTATAGAAAGATAGTAGTAACAGAATACGAATAACTTGCACATTTTATATTTCATATGATGATCTTTAGGCACCTTGTATGGTTTTCACATGCCTGAATATTTCCTTTGTGTCTACTGCTGAATATTTGAATACTCATGAGACTTCAAGGCTTACTTCATAATTTGTTGTTTTATCTGTTTATAGACGTCGCAGTTCTTAGCACAGAGTAGTAAATTAATTGCTCAAACAGAAAGAAATCTATGATAAAATTACTAACAAAACCCCTTTATGTATATTGTTTCTCATCCCACCCACTCACTTTCCTTCAAAATACTGCCTCCGTTAAAGTATTTAGTGGGTGGTGTGATTTTTCCAACACTTTGTAAAGAGATTTGAACAAATGGGCAAACTACCTGAAAGGAAATATCTCTTAAAATAGCATAATATGAGAAAATAAATATATCTTCCTCATATTATAGAGACTATGGTTTAGACACACATGAGTTTTTAGGAATAGCAATGAATGTCATAGCCAAACATAAACTAAATTTACTTGTGTTGCTAATTCTGTAACAGCAATTTATCCAGCAGTGTTTGGAACCAAGTGTCTTCCACTTTCGGTGGTAATGTGCTAAGGATATCAAATAAGAGGCCTTAGAAATAAGTACAGTTTTCTTTGTCAGATACAGGAAATGAGGAAAGTGGAATTCCATTCGGCAAGATTTCAGTGGGAAACAATTTCATTAAAATGATATTGCTCAAATTAATGAAATACTACCTGTAGTGAAGGTATAACAATTGTGGAAAGTGGTACTCTCTTTAAGGATGTTGTTTTAAGGCAGTCACGATCATGAGAAGATGTTACTGCTCTTTATGTAGCTGAGAAGAAGTAAAATTTTATGTGACATCAAAATTAATGATTGACAGTACAATGTTATGCATGATTTTCATTTTATACTCTTGAGTCACTGATAAGTGGGGTGGGTTTTAAAATGTTTTATATATCAACCCCCGCCAAATGTCTGAGTATTTCAGTAATATCTAATGCGATCAGTTTTGTATGTAACGGTCTATTAATGTGGAACATGAATGAATACACTCAGTTTTATGAAAGAAGTTCCCAGTACTGTGGAGATGCCTAAAAACCACTCTGGTGAAAAATTATTTTGGACTCATTTTTGGTTTTGACATTGCTTTTGGACTCTAGAAAGGTCAGAAGTTAAGGATAAGTTTCGTTCAAGTCAGGAGAAGAATATTAACATATATGTTTTCTGTCTTAAAGATAAGGAACCTATCTTTACAAGGGACAGTAAAAGTCTTCTTTCCTAAATTCAGGCCTGCATTACCTGACCTGAAATATGATTGCAGTATCAAATCTTTTTCAGGTGGGTGTCCATGTGTTTGTAAAAGATTTACGGAACAGCACCTCAGCAAAAAAATAGTTACTTTAATTTAGTAGGGAAAGCCCTATACAAAATAACCATTATTAGACAGTAATCCACAACACTGAGGAGGGAGAATGTTACTTGCATCTTCAAAAATTAATTTGCCATTTCTGCTTCACTAAGAAATCACTGTGTTGTGATGCAACAGAAGTAATTTCTTTCCTCTCCACCACAAGCAGTGCAAAAAAATTTCTCTAAGTAATGCTTTTTATATAGCCTCCTGATCTTAGTGCTCTAGATGTATACTAAGCTGTGAAATATTTCTTTTATTTATTGCTTGAAGCAGAGCCTATTGCAAATTGTATTTCCTTCTGTAGCAATTTTACATGAATAAATGCAGAGATCCTGGCACATTTTCCATGGGTAGGAAAGGGAAGGAGATGCACAGTTTGTTTATCGACATGTTACTTTCTGATGTTTTGGCTGCTCATAGTCATTGTCATTTGCTTTCTTCTGAACCAAACAACTAATTAAGCAAAGTTTTCATAAATATTTCTGGACATGTGACTTCTATGTGAAATTCACCTCAATCCAAAGGTAAATCTTAAAACTGTGAATGCTTCAGGCCTTAACTGTAAACTCAGCAACAGAGCTTAGCACACAGTGTGTGCTAATCCTGCTCTGATTCGAAGCTGTAAATTTTCATTTCATCACCACTGGGTCAGTTTGAGTTCAGTTAGGCTGCAGAACGAAGTAGTTTACATGTTACATTACCACTGCATGCTAACTCATTCTTTCAGTACCGAAGAACTGATTACCAGATGTCATTTGTGTATGTAGAATCTCAATAAAAATGAAAGTGTTGTTCTACTGACAGGATGGAAATACCATTTTGGGAAGTATTTAAGCAACCAAATTGAGATAACTTCAATTTTAATCTATATTTTAAAAATTTTAATAATACTATTATTTTAATAATAAGTAATAACAGTTTCAGGGTAATGAGACACTTTAAGAACTTGGAATTCCTAATACCATGCTTTTTAAGTGTTAGTTTGAAATTCAAAACCCCCCCTAGGTTACTTGTGTGTAACTCAAAATAGATTTTAAACAGTGTTTATGGTTGCAAAAAAGTGTCTATGAGATTTATTCCCAAAGTGCTATTTGCATTTTAGTGAAATGATCTGTAGCAAATTTAAAAATTCATGCAAGAAAGGCAAATCATTTTCTTAGACTAAAAAGGCATCACTGTGATGCATTACTGTCTTTTATACCTTTGTCATCATATCTCCTAAAACTAATATGCAGACTTGTGCACTGCTCAGAGGTTTTAGTATGTTTTATTTTTCAGTGATTTATGGCTGTTTCTTTTTCTGCAGAAGAAAGATCCTGCTTACCTCCAATGTTATTTATAACATGCCTTTAGTAACAGGAACTAGTTCACATGTAAGTGGGAGCTTCCGGCTGAGCTCAGCAGGTGCTGATGAGCTGTACAAAGTCTAGCTGGAGGCCAGTAACTAGCTGTGTATCCCAGGGGTCAGTAGCAGGCTGAATACTGTTGTATGTCATCGTTAATGGTTTGGATTAGGAAACAGAATATACCCTTGGCAAGTTTGCTGATGACACCAAACTAGGAGGAGTGGCTAATACAACAGAGGGTTTTGCTACCATCCAGAGGCACCACAACAGGCCAGAGAAATGGGTTAACAGGAACCTCATGAAGTTCCAGATAGGGAAGTGCAGAGTTCTGAACCTGAATAGGAATAACTCCATACACCAGTACGTGCTGGGGACTGACCAGCTGGAAAACAGTTTTGCAGAAAAGGACCTGGGGATCTTGGTGGACACCAAGGTGAACATGAGGCAGCAATGTGTCTTGCAGTGAAGAAGGCTAAGGGTATCCGGAGCTGCATTTGAAGGTGTGTTATCAGCAGCTTGAGGGAGGTGATCCTTCCCCTCTACTCAGAATTGGTGAGGCCACACCCGGAATACTTTGACCAGTTCTGGACAAGAGAGACATGGACATACTGGAGAGAGTCTAGCAAAGGGCTGCTAAGATGATTATGGGACTGGAGGAATGGCTGAGAGAGCAGGGTCTGTTCAGTCTAGAGAAAAGAAGGCTTGGGAAGGTATTTCATTGTTATATATAAATATCTGGACAGAGTGTATAAAGAGCTAGGCTTTTTTCAGTGGTGTACAGTGACAGGGCAAGAAACACTGGGCACAAACAGGAGTCCAGGAGATAGAAGGGTTTGTTTGAATGTGTGGGTGACTGACCACTGGCACGGGTTGCCCAGGGAGGCTGTGGAGTATTCCTCCTTGGAGATTCTCAAAAGCCATCTAGGTATGGTCCTGGGCAACCTGCTGTAGGTGACTATACTTGAGCAGGGAGGTTGGACAAGGTGATCTTCAGAGGTCCCTTCCAATTTCAGTCATTCTGTGTTTAAAGTTAAATATCTCCTAAAGTTACAATTATTCAATTAAAACAAGTAAATACAATAAACGCCCTCACTGCTGAAAATGGGGTGTAACTTCGAAGAATAACCTGTTGCTTCACCAAGTATTTTGGCAGTATAGTGGGGCATGGAAGGGTGTGTTTGAAAGATTCATTGACTTTAATTTCTCGTTTTGTGTCTTTGTTGTTTGGTTTTTTTTACTGGCATGACACTGCTTAGTAGCAATAGGAGATTCAACAGAGGAATTGCAGCAATGGAGCTAGAAATTACACCTCAATTGGCAGAATTCCACCACTGTGATAGCAGTCTCCCTCAGTTGAGAATTGGGTACTAAGAGCATGAGGAAGCATTTTTAGCAGGATAAATATTTACAGAGCAATCTCCATTACTGCAAGCTATGAATAATACCAGCCTAAAACCATCTGTACCCTTGGTCTGGCCCATGACTATGGTTAAACTTCTGTCTGCTGCTGTTTGAACTGCTCAAAGACAGACAGCCACACCCATTCTGGCTAAAAAAATGCACTTCAGAAAAATAGTTCCAACTTTTCTGTGTTCCCTTTTCTGTCATATTTGGAAGCTAGCAGAGATGTACTGAAGAAGTTACGTATAGTTATACTCTATAGAGAACTTCATAAGTATCAGCCTTCTTATTTTAATTGTTTGCCTGGTTACTGGTTTAGAGAACCTGGAGGCCAGATGCAGGGAGGATGGACATCCTGGCAACAACCCAACTTTCTAAAAAAGAAAAATGCTCTGCAGAGAATGATGAAGAGCTGGCTTTCCAAAGTTTGGAATAATTTCATCCATTTACAATCAAAGCACAACCAGTGATAGTTACCATATACATCTATTATAACAAATGAAACAGATTATAGTAGGCAGCTGAAATATTCTTACTCTAAACAGTGAATAACTGAAAGAATAGCAATTCTGCATTTTGAAAGAGGAACATGTAGGGAGTTAGGTGCTGCTAGATATTAGCTGACTCATTGATATGAAGGCCAGTAAAAGGTCCCCTTTAATAGCTTGTCTTGCTTTATGGTTATGAAGATCTATCATTTCATTAGAGTGAGTCATACTTCTGAGGTCGTGAGGTTACCTGTAGAACTGGTACCATGCTGTTGAGAGGTGTTAGAGGCAGAAATATACTAGTTGTGATAGTTAGACATTGTCCATTTTTGTGAGTACTACCTCAGGTTTTCAGGAAAAAAAGACAAACAGGTTAGCTATGGCACATGAAATAATCTGAAGACCTTTTAAATTAAATTAAAATGTAGAAACCATCAATTTATACAAGCACAAAAATAGATGGAGCAGTTTCATTATTTTAAGGTATCTGCCAAGAAAAATATATTGTTTTACAACTATTGCAAGTCCTTCTCTGATATCTTTTCTTTCACATTTATGGGCTAGAATGAAAATTTGCAAGAAAAATCTAGTTTAACATACTTTTTAAAGGATGTTATTAAAATAATAATAGGCAAGCAATCAAACACAATGAATAGTTCAGTAATCAAACTGAACTCATTATTAGCTATGAATGAATCTGCTAAACTTCAAATCAGTACAGAAGATGTCAAAACAAATGATGACATTGGTGCAATAAAAGTCTTTTTTCTTATTTAGTCTTGTGTGAAAACATTGAAGGAGCAACTTATTTCCTTCAATGCAAGACCCCAAAAAGCTGCTTCATGTTATTACAGTGGTCTCTGTCTAATGGGTGAAGGACACAACTATCAGTTCTGCTTTGAAATAATTTACAAGGATGGATCACTTAGAATATCTGGTAAAATCAATCTAGTAGAGTTTCTGAGAAGTGCAGAACCTCTATAGGTTTCTTTCTGGCCTGCAATTTGAGTTTCTTCAAATCTCACTGTTATTGCTTTAACAATTGTTATTTTTCTTACTCCCTTCCATAACATAGCCTTGCACAGAACTCACAGTGACTTAAGTATAACAGACTGCTGAAGAGCTTTCATTTCTGCAACTTAAAATAGAATCTTTTATACTTGTTTGAAAGTACAGATTTGGGAGCTGTGATATTGTTCCCTCAAGCATATGTATGCATACACAGTCAATCCATACATTCACATGCTGACAGGGGAAGAATGCTTCCATCTCACAAAATAAGCAATCATCATTACTGCCTTTTAAATGCGTTGCCATTTCTTCTACATTGTTTTCTTCAGGAACTTTACTCACTCATGTTCGTTGTTCCTCAGATTGAAAGAACAGCTTCATTAGATACCAATGACTGTAGGAGCTGCCCAGGCAGTGATGGTCACCTGGCATAGCCAGTGACTGAGATTTTTCGCTTTCTATTCCTGCACAGGGCCAACAATGGAATGGGGAGGCACTCGTCTGAAGTGTTGTGGGTAAGCTGAGAGGCCACAAACTGCTTTTATGTGTCCATGACTTTGTGGGTTGGGGGAAGCATTCTGCTTCATTTTCTATGAAGACAGACTGTCAACAAGCATGAGGAATGTTCATGTGGCCGAGTCTTTTCACAGTGCGCAGACTTCAGATCTCTCGTCCTATTTGGAGAGTCCTGATTGTAGCTTCCTACTAATATTGCAAATTCTACTGATCTGCATGTCTATCTGATACTTTCAAAAATACATCAAGATGGTCTTGAACCTCACTAGGAAAAACAGCTCTCCATTTGATGTATTTATCATAGAGACAAGTGCTTAAAAAAGAGTCAATAACATCACTAGTATCTACATTTCATTTACAGACATCTTTGACATTTACATTCTGGCAAGAAATGGGGGAAGTAGCGTGTGGCCCAAATCAGAAGAGAATCAGTGGCTTTCAGTCTAGCAATGCAGGACTGCTCTATCTTTCTATCAGAATTATTTAAGTAAATAATAATAAAAAAGCTTTTTTCTTGTTATTTGATGTTCTTTTTCATCCGTATTGGCTTAGCTGTGTTTGGTTATTATCCTGTTTTTTCAAATGATGATTAGACAACCTTTAGTGCCTTCTTTTGTTACTGTATGTTGTCAGATTTTGGACACCACTGCAGCTTGCGTTTCAGATACAGTAATCACAAAGTAAGAACAAATTCAAGGAGGAATGTGCCTTCCTATCAGCTGATTGTAGATTAAAATCTAGCATACATAGCAATCAATCAAGTTCTTTGTGTTCCCTAGGTACTTATATTAAGAAAACAGTTTTGAGCATTTGTAAAATTTCTATCTTTCACATATGTTGATTTAGAGCATTAGGTCAAGCTGCATTTCTCTAACTGCTTCATGAAAGTAATAGGCAGAGTGTCTTACTGGGCTTGGAAGAAACCCAACAATTTTAAATACCGAAGTACTTTTTAATAATCCTCTAGGAGTGTTTTTATCATGTTATACTCTGTGATATGAATTGCTGTCTTACTTCCTACCTTTAGCTTCAGGATGGAATATAATAAATAAAAAAACTTAATTCCAAGCTCATTTATTTTCCAGTATCAGTAAACAGCTCACCTATAATTCATTGTCATACCCATCTTCTGTGCCATACCTGCACACGTTTAGCAAATACTCTTCTCTTACAAAGCTTTTGTAAAAAGTAAAACTTAGAGACCCCCCTGGAAATTAAGAGGAGCAAATGACTTTTCAAGTTTTCAAATGTTCCACGTTTATGACTCCTTCAGGTAAAAACCACAGAACATTGATGGTAAGTTTTTGACACTTTTTGGTGGTGGAGGAGCCAAGGAGGAAAGGTGTGCTGCTGGACCTTGTACTAACGGACAAAGAAGGTCTGGTTGGGGATGTAAAGGTTGGAGTCAGCCTTGGCTGCAGTGGCCATGAGATGGTGGAGTTCAGCATCCTGTGTGGAAGAAGCAGGGCAATAAGTAGGATTGCAACCCTGTATTTCAGAAGAGCTAACTTTGGCCTTTTCAAAGAGCTACTTGGAGGAATCCCATGGGTTGTGGCTCTAGAAGGAAGCGGGGCCCAAGAGACCTGGTTAATATTCAAGCACTACTCCCTCCAAGCTTAAGTTCAGTGGATCCCTATGAGTAAGAAATCAAGCAAAGGAGGCAGGAGACCTGCATGGATTAACAAGGAGCTCCTGGAAAATCTCAAGTGGAAGGAGGAAGTTTACAGAATGTGGAAAAAGGGACTGGCCAGGAACACTGTCAGAGTATGCAGGGATGCAATGAGGAAGGCTAAAGATCACTTGGAATTAAATCTGACAAGGGATGTCAAAGACAACAAGAGTGGTTTCTTCAAGTACATCAGTAGCAAAAGGAAGACTGGAGAAAATGTGGGTCTGCTGCTGAATGAGGTGGATGCCCTTGTGACAGGGGATACAGAGAAGGTGGAGTTACTGAGTGCCTCCTTCCCTTCAGTCTTTACTGTTAAGACCAGCCCTCAGGCATGCCAGTCCCTGGAGGTAAGAGAGAAAGTCTGGAGAAAGGAAGACTCTCCCTTGGTCGAGGAGGATCGGGTTAGAGATCATTTAGTTAAGCTGAATACCCACAAATCCATGGGCCCCAATGGGATGCACCACAAGTGTTGAGGGACCAGGTTGATGTTATTGCTAAGCCACTCTCCATCATGTTTCAAAGGTCATGGAGAACAGGAGAGGTGTCTGAGGCTTGGAGAAAAGCCAGAGTGACCCCTGTCTTCAAAGCAGGCAAAAAGGGACAACCCAGGAAACCACAGACTGGTCAGCCTTACCTCCATCCCTGGAAAGGTGATGGAAACAGCTCATTCTGGAGGTCATCTCTAACCATGTGGAGGATAAGAAGGTTATGAGGAGTTGTCAACAAGAATTCACCCAACAAGGATTCACCAAGGGGAAACCATGCTCAACCAATCTGATAGCCTTCTGTGATGGCATGACTGGCAGGGTAGACAAGGGGAGAGCGGTGGATGATGTCTACCTTGATTTCAGCAAGGCTTTTAACACTGTCTCCCATAATATCCCCATAGGGAAGCTTAGGAAGTGTGGGTTTAGATGAGTGGAGATGAGGTAGGTTAAGAACTGGCTGAATGACAGAGCTCAGAGGGTTGTGATCAGTGTCTAATTGGAGGCCTGTAGCTAGTGGAGTTCCACTGGGTCCAGTTTTGTTCAAAATATTCATCAATGACCTGGTAGAAGGGATAGAGCAAGTTTCCTGATGACACAAAACTGGGAGGAGTTGCTGACACACCAGAAGGTTGTGCTGCCATTCAGTGAGATCTGGATGGTTGGGCAGAGGGGAACCTAATGAAGTTCAACAAGGGCAAGTGTAGCGTCCTGCACCTGGGGATGAGTAACACCACACACTAGTACATGGTTAGGGGTTGACCTGCTGGAAAGCGGCTCATTAAAGGACGTGGGAGTCCTGGTGGACAAGAAGTTAACCATGAACCAGCAGTGTGCTCTTGTGACCAAGGAGGCAAATGGTCTTGTGGAATGCGTGAAGAATAGTGTGATCAGCAGGTCGAGGCAGGTTGTCCTCCCCCTCTACTCTGCCTTAGTGAGGCCACATCTGGAATACTGTGTCCAGTTCTGGGCTCATCCATTTAAGAGAGACAGGGAACTACTGGAGAGAGTTCAATGGAGAGCTACAAAGATGATTAGGGGACTGGACCATCTCTCTCTCTTACAAGGAACGAGGAACAGCTGAGAGCCCTGGGGCCGCTTAGCCTGAAGAAGAGAAGACTGAGAGAGGATCTTATTAATGCTTGTAAAGAAGGTGTCAAGAGAATGGGACCAGACTCTTTTCAGTGGTGCCCAGTGACAGGGCAAGAGGAAAAGGGCACAAACAGATGAGTTCCTTCAGAAGCATAAGGAAAAGCTTTTTCACTGTGAGGGTAATGGAGCACTGAAACAGGCTGCCTAGAGGGGTTGTGGAGTCTCCTTCTCTGGAGACATTTAAAACCCACGTGGATGCATCCTATGTGACCTGCTCTAGGTGGTCCTGCTCTGGCAGGGGGGTTGGACTAGATGAGCTTTCAATGTCCCTTCCAACCCTTAACATTCTGCAATTCTGTGATTTCCTGTGAGAGTGACAGAGCACTAGAATAGGCTGTCCAGAGAGGTTGTGAAGTCTCCTCTGGAGCTATTCAGAGCCTGCCTGGATGCAATCATGTGCAACCTGCTCTAGGTGACCCTGCTTTAGAAGGGGTGTGTGTGGACTAGATAATCCCCAGCAACCCCTACCATCCTGTGATACTGTGGTTTACACTGTGCATTCAAAGAAGGATTTCTTTCTTATTAAACAGAGGGCTGCATACAAACATGTATTGAATTTAGGGACCACTGAGTTTCCCTTAGGAAGAGCTGCACTTACAACTCTACAGACATTAAGATAATAATAAGAACCACGCTGCTGCAATAAATAGGTTTCCTTAGCAAATCAAAGAACTACACTCTTCTTTCCTTGCTTTGAGTTTGACAAACAAACAAAATGTTAGGAGATCTGCCTTCTACTTGTCTTGTGCGGATTGTTTAGTATCCTCTTCCTTAATTCCTGTCTGTAAGAATTGCTTCATAGGCGTAATTATTTTTTATAAAAGAAAGTGAAATTTTTTGGGTGGAATCAATAGTTAGAAGTGAAAATGATTAGTATTACTTTTTGAAATCTTGAAAATAAAATTTTTATATATAGATCTTATTCTTACGCTTAGCAGACAGTTTCATTTTAGATATATTTTGTGAGCTTCAACATGTTTGAAGTAGATCATGCACAATTATGTGGAATAGGAAAAAGGTTGCATTTCAGAGTTAAGAATCTTAGTTGTGTCACTGATAATGTTGATCTAACACTTGCCCCATTCAATGAAAAGTATTATTTTTTGTGGTCTGTTACTAGGTGAGACAGAATGAAGGGGAAGATAACGTATGGAAACTTCAGTAAGACTCAGTGCAGTAGAGACATATAAAATGGCTACATTGTAATAAAGAAGTGTTAGGGTTAATCCACTGCCATCCGTCTTTATCTTCTATTCCACTCCATTGCAACCACAAATATGAACTTGACAGATGTTAGTAAAAGGCTGGATGTAATCCAGGCTACAATGGTTGCTGTGGATAGAAAGTTTAAAAGTTTTGGCTCAGACCTGTAAGAAGCTGAGAAAAAAAGAAAAAGATGAGAATTTGAGCTTGGTGACTGATGGACAAAACACAAATTAAATTGATGAACTGTAAACTAAATTAATCTTGAGAAGTATAAGGTTGATGTAGCTTCATGAAAATAATGAACTGGGTAGCTTGATATCTGTTGTTTGTTGCTATGACTTATAATGTTGTTGAGAGATAAGTTATTTATCACTCATTTTACATTGTGTGGTGGGACTTTCTATGCTGGGATTGGTCAGTTGAAATACTAGTATTAGTGTAATGTGCAAGCCTTAGCATTAAGGGATAGAATGTCATAATTCTCATGTAAATATGAGTCAAGAGTTCAAGTTTCAAAAATCATATTTTAAAATCTGCACTATCGTCCAATATTTCAGCTTAAGTAAGTGCTTGTGATTGTCAGAATGAGAATTAAAAATACGAGCTTGGAACGCAGCTCACTCTCTCTTGCCAAGGTAAGGATAAGCATATTTCTTTCCTTTACCTCCCCAAAGCCACTGATATTTTTGGCTAAGAGCATGGAAAATATATCTACCTTAAGAATACAGGAGTGTCTTTGTAACAGTCAGTCTGTTCACCATTCTTTAATAATGCTGTCTTTATTCACCAGACTCCTTTCTCACCTATCACATGTTGTGATGCAGAGTTCAATGAAACCTATATGGTATTAGAAGTATTACTACGTAATTGAGCGACTCTCCGCAACTTAAAATGCTGTTTCTAGCAAAATAATAATAATAATAATAATAATAATAATAATAATAATAATAATAGTTTTCTCACCCTTGCTTCCATTGTGTACTTATTTGGTTCAGGAAAGAATGAAAACCTTGGACCTTGGCCGGAAAATGTTCCTATTGTTTTTGTTGAGGAGTTGACAGAAAACAGCTTTTTATTTTAACTCAATCTTCACTGCTCTGCAACAAAATGTAATCTAGGCCTCTTTACAGACAGTATTCTAGAAATGAGAAAATACAAGTAGTAGAGACTTACATGTTTGTAGTGAACTCCTATGTCTCTTTCCCATTTGTTCTTGGCTATTTTTTCTAGTAGTAATGCATCTTTTTGTTATCTGTTCTCATGTATCTGTTACTTAAAAGTCCCTCAGTTTTAGGGCCAACAGAGCTGAACTCCAGAACTTAATTTTTTGTGTCAATGCCTCAATTTTGGCTGATACATTTATCTCATTGTTGGGAAAAAAAAGAAGCTGAAGTGGTCCTACAGACTGGTTAGTTATCCAGGAGGGCAACATCTTTTATGACCAATAGGTATTTTTAGAAGAAGACATAATGTTCCTTCAATAGAGCCTGCAGAATTTTTTCCATAGAACAATGCCTGTTTGATGGAACAAAAATGTTCCACAGGAACGTTCATTCTGTCACAGCTATCATCAGAAAACAGGCATGGAGGTGAGCTTTTATTTTCTTGTCAGGTTTTGTACCAATCAACCAGCTTGTCGACAACTGTGTGACCTCTTTTCTAGGCTCTCTAGGCTCTTGACCTGGCAAGCTCTCAAGCTCATCAGTATCCCAGTTTATCACTCGATGGGCAGCCAGCTCTTTCTCTGATTGCTTGTATGGAACACAGAGTGGATTGCTCCTGGCTCACCTAAGCTTCCAAATGTCTTGCTAACTGGCTTTCTTCTCTTCTATCTAGCTCCTCAAATGCTGTTTCCACAGACTGCCTCATTCCTTGTGTCCTTGGTTTTTGAGGTGTGGTTACTGTGACTAGCCTATTGTCCATCTAGCTGGACAATAAAAGATGTGCTGGTCATACTTACTACTACTGCAGCATTCATGATAATGATGATGGTGAGACTTTATTCTATCCATGGAAGCATTAAAATGTCTGCAACCAATCTTCTGTCAGTACTTTGGTATTTCAAGTATTAGTTCTCTCCTCTAATGAGAGGTGAAACAATAACAGAGCATCAGGAATGGACTTCTAGTGACCTCCTGAACCAGCTCTCTTTCTGTCCATTTCCTGGGGAGTGGAAAGCTGTTTTGTTCACACTGCTGCTGTATGTGCATGAAGTCTTTCCATAAGAAGGAGTACTGAATGGAGCAGGGGAAATTCCCACAGAAAAATACACCTCTGTGTAGCTAAGAGGATGCAGTTTAAAGCAATGAGATAAAAATGCTTTGTACAGTTGTTTGAATGTTTATTTAAACAAGATATAAATCTTCTTCAAAGCCAATATTCACCCACAGCTTCAGGTCCTAATGTGGGCACTGATTCACATGCTCTCTCCTTTTCCAACACTTCAAACTATTCAATATGTTCCTTTTTGGCACATGTTAGAAGATGATAAAAGCTGTTACAAATCTCATATCCGTGTTTGAAGATTGGACAACTATAGTGCGCTCTTGGTATTTAAAAGCTATTTCCTGTAGGCAGTCAGGCCAAAGGAAGGTATCCAGAGTATATTGCAGAGATCTAAATATGTCTATTTGGCTAAAGAAAAAACCCTAAGTCAAGCCAAAGCAACATTTGTGTACCTTGTAATTACCATGAAAGCTTTGTACTGTGTGGCTAGAAACTCTCGACCTGTTCTTTGGCATCATTTGGGTTGGAAAAAGGTGAAAACAAAGCTGTGTGAATTGCTAGAAGTAATTTATAAAACAAAAACAATTAGATTGGCTTTGCTGAAAGTTCTGGATCTGACTGTGAATAAGGACTAGTTTTTCTGAAAGGATTACTACAAGTAGTAGTTTTTCTGAGTATCTCTGTGAACTGTGATGCTTACAGCAACCTTTATATTCTAGGAAATAGTCGAAAGTTATATGCTTTTTTATATACTATGTAGGGAGATGAGGCTGTTATTTGGAAATAGTAGAGGAGGAAATGGTTCCTACTTCAAGAGAAAGAATCTTATGTATTTATCAAACACTCCTCAGCTGATTACTAATTTAGTTAGTCCTTGCTAATTTAGCTAGCAGCATTTATTATTATGCAAATATTCACTATTCATGAGCTTTATTGTTCATTAATAAATCATCAGATTTTTATGGTATCAGGCAAGTATTACTACATATTATACCTAGCAGTGAAGTGACAAACCCCCAAAAAAGCTTTATCTAATTAAACTATAACCGTTGGTCCAGTTAGTAACACTGTCAACACTTCACCCACTTACTCTGATTTTTGGCTACCTATGGACTGGTGCTCAGTTCCAATATTAAAACTGTCTCTAGGCCTGAACATAGCAGTCTGAAGAAGTTACATCTTCATCAGCACAACCTTGTCCATGGCCATAAAGCCAAAGAAAGTGTCAGGCAGTGTGGAAGGACTTAGTAGTATGTTAGTGCATCAAAAAGAATGTCACAAAAGCTGGGTATGGATTAGATAACACAGATCTAATTGAGGAGGAGTTATCACAGACTTCAGCTTTTCAGAGTTCAGTACAAAAATCAAACTTGTCATTTAGTTTTCCTACTTCAAAATTTCTTCTCTAAACCCTTTGGGAGGTATTATATAAAATGCTACATAGTATTAGCTAAGAGACTTTTAGAATTGGTTACAGTACGTTTACATAGCAATTTGAATGCCTGCCAATGTTAGTGTTTCAGTGAGTTTCTTCCCTTCCACACCTTTTAAACATCCGTAGAGTATTTCCAAGAAAAGAAACAAGTGTAAAGACAATACAGTATGTTTGGCATTTCTGATAAAGAAAGGCTTGATTTATGAACTTGTTGCACACCATTCATGGTCAGAATTCATAGACTTAAGACCCTTTTTTTCTTGTACATGCAATTTCCTTCTGTCTCCTTCACACAGAGTGAAGTTCATGAAGGAAGGTAAAATTGGCTTCCACAACTTACATAGTATTCTATCATGACAATCAGGGAACACATTTATTTTCCTTGAAGGTTCCTGGTATGATAATTGCAGAAAGAACTGGCTTGTGTTCAATCCTCGTACAACTATGTAAGCACAGAGGAGGTATGCTAACCGCCCCTAAGGAAATCCAGGATATCAGGGTTTGCATCCTCTTAATGGGTCCTGGAAGCAGTAAGAGGCTGGAGCTGAGGTTCCTCTGTGCTGCTGTTAGTAGTATTAATCAGGAGAGTGATGGGGCATGCGTGACATCCCAGAAAGGTCTTTGGGGTTCCAGGTAAAAGTTTGTTTCTGCAGTTTAGCAAAGAGCACTTCTGCACATCAGTTTCCTAAGGGCCACGGGTAAATTTCTGAACCTAACATTCATATTTTTTTAATGTGTAAATTACTGCAGTAGAGTTTTACATCTGTTTTTCTCAGTATTAATTTCAATGTTTAATTAGCCAATGCTTCTAATTGAAGCTCTTAGCCTCTCCAAAGAAATTAATCTTTTTCTTACCTGCATGTTGGCATTTGCATTTATTTAGTTCTGGATTAAACACTTACAAAAAAGAATTCACATTTGTATCTAAATGATCTGCATGGATTCACTGAGTATCTAAGGCTGTTCCTGAAAGGGGACATATTCTTTGCTGTTATAAATGTAAAGTATATAAATATAAACTGTATAATGAAATGAAGCCATCTGCATGATGGATGTGCTGCACAATGTAAAATTGTCATTAACCTTAGCTACAACATCACTAAACTGGTCAAAACACAAGACTACGCAACATTTGGGCATAGAATTAATACATTTAACTAGGAATAACACCTCTCTCAGCAGTAATCTTTTACTGAAGGTATTTGTGGCCAAGGTAGAACTTAGACTGTCTTGTAAATTCTGTCTGCCATGTAGTGCTTAGAACAGCAGCAAAGATCTACTTGCAGGATATCTATTTTTCATGGATAATTCTTAGAGAATAGAGATTGTCATAGTTGAGAGGTGTTACAGAACACCTAAATAGAAGCTAAATATGAAAAAAAGTCTTTATTGAGAGACTGTAACAACTCTACAGGAGGTTTTATGAGCTTTAGTGTAAAGAATCTGTTCACTAAAGATAGAGTAAGTAGACCTTGACAGAATTGACCATTGTGGCCTATTCTGTCCATGAAATGCATACTGAAGAGAAGTCGTTAGCCTACAGATTGGAGTCTTCTGCATTGCTCCATGACATCCAATTTTACATTCTCTATCTATATTGAGAACATGCACATAATTTTTTTCTGTATGTGCTTTGCAGTGGAAAAATATTATGGATCACTGAGTCTCAGAAGTATTCTCTTGGAACTTGAATTTGACAATAAAACCCCATACTGCAGGAAAACCTTCCTACTCATGATTTTAGATTAATTCAAGACAGTATACACAGCATTTTTAATATTCCTCTACTATGTGATTCTTTAATTCATAGATGAATTAAATCAAAATAGAAATAATCTTTTTTTAAAAAAATATCATCTTTCTAGAAAATACAGGTTGTAATAGTGGGTTAGTATATATCCACGAGCCCAAATACATAATTAAGGTTGAAAATTTATCATTAACAGGCATAAATATTATTGGATTGTCAGGTATGGTGTTGGTGTACCGTCCAGTATGTTGCAGTCCCTCCTTACTACTTTGAAGAAATGGCATTTACTGCTAATGTCAAGCTCTCTAGTTCAGTGGGTTCATCAGAACCTTAAATTTATAGGTAATTTATCATTTTCATTAAGGTATTATGTGAATTATATATGTGTTTGTCTGGAAATTACTCCTTATCCTTTAAAGATAACAGCAAATGAGAAATACCTGTTAGTACTGTGTGAACTCCCAAGAACAAGGATTCAAGGGACTGCAGACACATATTCAAATCGTATTGAAGAAACAAGACTGCAGTTTGGTTTAGTTTAATGTCTGCACTAGAATTTTCATAAATTTCCTATTCAGAAAAAAACCCCCAGAAATGAGCTGAGAAAAGGAATGAAAACTGATTTCTTTGTAATAGTTCCAGTTTGCTTGTCAGCATTGATGCAAACGTTATCTATTAAACACAGACTTCTCGCTTTCCAGTTCTTACGCTCGTTTTAATTTTTGACTTTGTGTGTGAATAAAAACATCTTTATGGCAACAAGAGATATAGCAACACCTGAAAGTTCTTCTGAGCAAGTCCTATGCACTCCCATGCATTGAGAATGTCTGAGCATCAGTTGCAAAATTGTAGTTCAGTTTTTATTTTCTTCTCTCTTCAGAGCAGGGGCAAGCTGATCAGGATGGTAATGTTTTGTGTTTAAACCACAGAAAACCTGTAATGGCACTTGAAATGCAGAATGTACTGTGGGTACCGACATGGGCAAAACAGTGGCACGTGCCCTGTGCCAATAAATCCTTTTGCCCATGTGTGGCACCAGTGCTCAGATGGCAAATGAACTCAATTTGCTGGGATTTAAAATATTTGTCCTCCTATTTTGATTATCATATGGGAGCCTTTACATTCAAATATCTTGATGGCGATGTAATACGTAGCAGACATTTTGTGTCGGTAGAGAAAATACATTAAGGCTGAAAAAATTCTATGACTTTATTGGAAGCAGCTCCTTTAATTTGTTGCTTTGATTTCTTCTTTTGATTTTTTTGACTTCTGAACTTTTAAAATCTTTTTTTTATCTTTTCATACAAAGCACATGAAGTTTATACTCAGCTGGATGCTGCTTCCATTCAGAAAATGCTCAGTTTTCCTTTTATTTCTGGTCCATCTGCAAAGGAATCAGCAAACTTACAAAGCTAGTTTCTTTTCCTAGCTCAGCTCAAAACACTGAAAGTTTGCCTGTGAACATTCTCTGAAATCCAAATGACTTATTATCAGGCTTCCTTTGCTTTTGATCCTGTTGCGGGATGATGTGTTTTCCTAATGATGCAGAATCTCTCATTAAGTTCAGGAAACAGGATATAAGGATAAGTCAATTGACTCAATTTATGGGCACAATAAAGCAGGCCCTATTACCTTCAGCAATCAAGGCAAGACAAGGTGAAACACAAAGTTGTAAAGTTATTATGACAAATAACTTAGTATTTACCTACAAATACAGGGTTAATACATTGTGCTTTTGAAGCAGGATTTGAGGCATTAAAATCTGAAAATAATAGTCAGAGTCTATTGTTTAATCTGTCATCTCAGAATGTTTCAGAATTCATTCAAAGCCAGAAATATCTGTTACTAAAGCATGATGAACTACAAGAATTTTTTTAAGTATTTCCTAATGTCTGCTCTAAATCTTCTTTTGGCCTTTCTGAGTCAGTGTTAACAGCTGGGGCATTTTTTTTTTTTTTTTTTTTTACTTGTAATATAATTAAAAACAAATTTAGCAGAAGAATAGAAGTTTTGTCCACTGGAGGCCTGTTAGTTTTTAGGGTGGTGATTGGCAATGTACACAGCTGCTCGTGACGATTATAAAGTTAATACTTAAACAAGGTAAAGAGGCTGAATTTACCAAATATGATTTCCTTTGTATGTCAGTGAAAACAAATCACTGGAATGCCTAGAGTTCTTCATGCAGTGTGCATAAATCAAACTCCTTTACATATGCTGCATTACAGAAATTACAGATGAAACTACCTTCCCAGAGAAAACAATGCAATAGATGCTTCCAGACTTCATGGGAAACAGTAGCAGGTAAAGAAAACATTGACAACTAGGATGTAAGCTATACTTTTTTGCCTTACAGGAAAAGAAATACTTTTAATTTCAGCTGGAATGTAGTCCACAACTATCAGAGATATGTTGCTTATTCATGCAACTAAAAGTTCCCCTGAACTTAATCTACCTGAGAAATCTAAGTTCAAAATTATGAAAATAGATCTTGTGCTTGTGCATTAATTAGGTCTGTGATAATACAAATATCTCCAAATTAGGAAAATGAGACAATACTGAAGGCAATATGTGAAGCAAGTTGTCAGTCTTTGGTACTATTCTCTAATATTGAGCTGTGGTGCTCAGGAACAAGTCTTTGTTGAGGTGCTCTAACCCTGTATGTGTTGTTATTCTAGGGAATATTCAACACAGGGCTTTGACCACCTACAACACTTTATGTAAGGAAAAATGCATTGGTCTGGGTGTCTTATGTCCAAATTCAGTTCAAACAATGCTACTTCCTTTGACTTGTTGAAAATGTTTCCATGGTGTGACACAGGGAGCAGATATTCTAAGGGGAATTCTAAGGAGAATTATGTGAGTGATCCTTACATATAATTTTTATGTTTGTAAAGTGCTTTTGAATCTTAAGGAATTATAAGTGCTAAGTGCAAGGCATCATGAATATTATATAAATATATGTTCATTAGCATTAAAAATTCAGAAACAAATTATTTCCAGTGCCAGAACTTTGGTGTTCAGTCACTCAACAAAAAAATTCAAGTACTAGCAACAGCATTCCTGTGCCAAGAAGGACATTGCATTTCAAGACAAGGGGAAAAGAAGGTAGTGTCAACATTGTAAACATTTTCACTATCCACTTTGTACCACTGCTGGATTAAATCATTTTGTAAGCCCACTTACCATGTCTCATCATGCTTTTTATCCCTTGATATTTGTGCCTACACTTCTGAAAAACTATCGATTACTAAAGTAGTCAAAATAAAGTATAACAGCAGGGACAGTGCAGCTGCTGTGTAAGGTAAATGTAATAATAATATTGATGATTTTACTGGCTTAGTGAATGAGAATTTACCTTGGCAATAGAGACTAATTTGTTGTCCATCACTGTTACTTCATTCACCAGCTAGATGTTGCTCTGGGCAACTGGTATGCTGTATTCCTCTCTTGGTTTTAGCTTGTTTTTTTGCCAGAAAGATTTGTATTTCTTTTATTTCCTTCTTGTACTTGCTGTGACCAGCAGGAAAAAGTCTCTGCTGCTCTGTGAGGGATCTGAAACGGAACCCTTACAACACCTGAAGAGCCAGAAAGCCTCATAACTCTGTGCCCTAGGATTTGTAGTTGCCAGTCTCTTGGTCTGATTCTCAATTTTTACCTTTGCAGATGACAACATCCTCCAGTGGTTCTAGTAGCTGAACCTGATTTTACAAGCGTGTTTATGGTGTCCCTTTAAAAATCAGTTAGTTGCTGCTGTTATGTAACTTGAATAATTTTTGAATGTCATTTGTGATCAAATAATATCCAGAGAGAAGAGAAATTCATATTTTCCTCTCGTTCATATTCATAACTAAGCCTTTTCTGCAATTGGTATGCATATGTAACTCCTGCTGCTTCATTGACTCTCCCTCTCATTTCAAACCTCATTTGAAATATATTTTCTCTCTCCTGTTGTTTGTTATTTAACTTCATTACTTAGTTACTAAACATATTTATTGACAAACACATAGAGTAATACTGAATGGCTTGTGAACATACTTGTTTTTACTGCTTGGTCCTCTTAGTTACAGATGAAAAAAAATAAACAGCATACATTTTTAGATAGAATATTCTGATATGCCTACAAATTAAATATGTGAAGTTTCATGAATCTTATAAAAATTTATTAACTGCTTTTAGATTGAGATATTTTGCCAACATATTCCTTTTCAACTTCTTGATTTTGAAAACCATGGTTAAAAAACCACACGAACTTACTGACCTTTCCCCGTTAGGGAAGAACAAAATCAAAGTTAAAGGCCTAATAAAAAAAATATCCCCTCTAAACTTTCTGGGAGAGCTTCAAGTGATTTCAGTGAGTTTTGGATTGACTCCTCAGTGGTACCAACAAGGTAGGCAAAATTCAGTTTTATTGTGATACAGACTTCTCGGGGAGGAACAGAAAGAATGCTGGGATTTGAGAAGGCTAAGGATATCAGGAAGTTCAATTGCTGGGGATCTGAAAGCAGACATAGATCAGTGGGGCTTCAGAAGGAGACTTTTGGAAGGCTCTAGATGAGGATGACAACTTACAGAGTCAGTATAGCTCTGGAGAATTTGCGGCCTGAGAAACCATAGTGTTTGGTTTGAGAAATCATAGAAAATCACCTCCACAGTGTGAGGTGAGCTTTAAGGCAGAGGTTAGTCATGTAAGAGCAATGAGTGCTGTGAAGGAGTTAGGGACAAGGAACTGTAAATGCTCAGTAGGTTTCAGGGTCTGCATATTTGTTGAGTCTGTGGTTGGTGATTGGGCAGGTGTATGGTTCTTTTTGTCCATTTCGGCCTTTCTGGGGACCCTTTTTTCCCCTCCAAATAGAAGTTGGTATTCAACCTTTTTAGTTTCCTGGAAGGAGAAAGAATGGAAAGAGGAAGAAAGCAAGGTCTGAAGAACTTCCTGTGTGTGAGGTTAAGACCAGAACCAGCTCTGGGAGAGAATGGTGTAAGAATTGAAAAATGTACTGTATTCATTAGAGCAGGGCTTTCTTCTCCTTCTGGGAACAGGCAGTGAGAAACATTATGCCATAGGGTCTCCTGGGCAGCAATGGCAAGAGCAGTTGAATGTGAAAGCAGAAGCAGTTCAGACTAGATGTCATGTCTCGTTAGACACACACAAAGTAAGCAGTATGTCACTGTAGGCTGTTCCTGCTTGTTGCTTGAGTCTTCTGGTCATGTGTGAGCAACATAGGAAAGTTCGTGAGCCCTTCCTAGAGAGTGTGCAATTCTCATTTAGGCTAACAGTTGGTTGGTGTGCATATTAATGATGAAATGATCAGGATAGAACTGAAAATACGTGTAGAAAATGTTGACTACCAGGCATATATATTTATTTTTAAAGTTGTATATATGAAAAAACCCTCTATAGTCACTTTATGTACTAGCAAACACAGATCCAAGCAGTGGCCATAGGAGCTGTAGGTGGTTGCTGAGTAGCCAACATTTATATTTCAAGAAGTCAGTGCACATTTGAAAAAGTTCACTGCACATTCATGTGTCACTGCATGTTTTTATGGCCCTGCTGCGCATGCAGATTTGTTTGTTTTCTTCAAATAGAAAATAGTGTGAACCTGACCAGCACTACATAATAGCATGGACTCTTCTTCTAACATCTGGTTCCTTTCATACTGTAATAGACAAACTGCTAAACATTCAGTGGCTTAATTTCTTTTTGTTTTTGTAAATCTGAGGCATTCAGATACTTATCAGATCCTAACGGGCTTGCTGGTTTTACTTAGGCAAAATCACTACTGACTTTGAAGCCTATATCAGCTTTGTTTATCTAATGAGCATTGACTGGAGAATTTGGCCCCAGATTCCTTTAATAGATAAATCATCTGGAGCTCTCACATAAGTAAACTGACTACTTATGTTTTCAGTATTTTTGGGGTTTCTGAGCATCAGGAGCATCACAGAATTGAGTGACCTTTCTCACAATCCTTCAGTTTCAAATTGGGGGTGGGAATTTAAAATAGAGGTTTATATAAAATACAGTTTTCCTGGCAGGAAAGTAAAGTAAGTTCAACAACTTTATACCCAGCAACACTACCACAAAAACAGATAGCACTAGTATCAGACTTCAGTAGGAGCAGGAATGACAAAGAATACTTGGGAAATAGGACTGTGTGACCAGACCTTTGAGAACTTACATCTGCAAAACATTATATAACATGTGGTCAGCTACACAGGTGTTATAAAACTGCTGGTGTTGAGGGACTATTTGATTAGCTAATTACTGTTATAAAGGGATAACTTAATCTACATGAAATTCCCTTAGCTAAAAACTCATTTTGTCATACTATTTTCAAATTTTCTCTCCACAAATTGCACTTTTTAAAAAAAAAATTGGAAATTTAGTAGAAAAGAGAAGAGAAAGAGAGAAAGAAAGAGAGAAAGAAAGAGAGAAAGAAAGAGAGAGAGAAAGAGAGAAAGAGAGAAAGAGAGAAAGAGAGAAAGAGAGAAAGAGAGAAAGAGAGAAAGAGA
>WTSP01009117.1:39154-50602 GCA_025331215.1 Actenoides lindsayi
AAAGAAAGAAAGAAAGAAAGAAAGAAAGAAAGAAAGAAAGAAAGAAAGAAAGAAAGAAAGAAAGAAAGAAAGAATCTAATTTGTCAATTAAAAAAAAAAATCAACTTTTAAAATTCCTCCCTGGTGGTCTGGTATTATTAAATATTCTCCTTGATTTTTTTTTTTATCTTGGTTTATTGGAGGGAGAAAAACAATTATCTGTAAACGTAATTTTTAATGCATGGTAATAAAAATAAATGGTACAGCTCTGCTGCTGCTCACCTAAATCTTCTTCCCTGGTGGTCTAGTGGTATTAAATAATCTGTTCCACATGTATTCATCATTTGCTGACAGGAAAGGGAAAACTTTTTACATTTTATTGTCCACAAAACAAACACAATGTTAGTTAATCAGGTGGGGAAGAATTTTCTGAGGGTCACTCAAGAAACAAAAGAAACCTTTTACTTTGCCAGCTGGTGTAATTTTAGCTCTCCTAATTTACATGACAATTAGCGTGAAATTAGAAAGGCAGAAATTATTTCCAGGATGTCCTTTGTGTTCAGTTCTATTTTGCCCAGATAATATTTGTTATGGTTTTATTCTTTTCTGCAACAAATTAGCTAAAGTAATGCGTGTTTGCCACAAACTATCTCATTGCTGATGAGTCATTCCTTTGCTTTGGGATATTTACAGTCTGATTTACACTCGTATGTAACACTTTTTTATGTAAATCTCACAGTGCTTTACTAAATTAAATCAGCAAACATTATCCTTCCTGTTCTAAAGACTGATAAACTGACAGGTAGTGGTGTGCAGTTGTGGACGTGCCTGCAGCTGTGTGGCAATTCCAAGACAAGAGAGGAAAATAAAATGCCAGTGTCTGTGTTTTTTCCCATCTCACAAACCTCTAGTATCTTCTGCTTCAAAAACATGAAGATTTTATTTTCCAAATGGCTTTAAAGAAAATAAGCTTTCAGCAATGGAAATGAAGTCCTCATTATTTCTTATTCATCTTCTTTCCTGGCCTTTGTCCATTTTTTAAGAACAATGCTGGACAAATTTTCCCTTGACTAGTTTTAAACAGTGTGATGTCATGGTCTCTCAGAGAAGAGCGACCAAAAAATACTGATTTTTTTTGGACAGGGTATTATATGTATTAATACTGAATCTTGAAAATACAACATTTCTGCACTGTTATAATTTTGGCCTTGGCATAAAGGTTAGTAACATATTTTAGAGATTTATCTGTGCTAACTGATAATTCTTTTCATTTTATAAAACAATATATATGATTTACTTATTAAATACAAACCGATATTATTAACATATAAATCTCAAGTATTACACTGGGTGTATACTTCATATGGCACATTGGGGATGTTGACAGAAACCGCTTCATTTCCTTTGGGTTATTTTACTTTGATACAGTTTGGACATTGAAAACAGCAGTGGGTAGAAAATGCACACTAGATCATTTTTAGAAAAGCTAGTGCAGGGGCTATTTTTTTCTTAAAACCCTGTAAATAACAAGAGCATAATAGACTGCCACAAGATGTAATTTTGATCTCATTATGCTGTGAAGGTTTGGTAACTCAAGAGAGGTAAACCACCAGAGAGGAATAGTTTCCCTACCACAATGATGTTAAAAGTAAAAAATCGTTCCAAAGGGTTCACAGCCCAGTCTTGGGAAACACAAATATTTTTGCTTTAAAATAAGAAGATTTGTACATTTTTTTTACACATTAATTGCTTTCATCTCAGAGGTATAAAATAATTAACTTAAACTCTGATAAAATCTGTAGTTTGTAATTGAAAACATGTGCATTGTGGGACCAGTGGAATGTTTCCAGCCGAGCTGTGTGTGGCAGAAAGGAATCTCTACAGAGCTCAAAGCATTCCTGGTTTTATGGTAAATGTCTCTCTCTCCTCACTGAATTCTTACTAATCAGTTTTATTTACATGGCATTGTAGTGATCTACTGAAGAGTAAAATGCTTTAAAAACATTTTGAAAGAGATATAAGTGTCCTTGAGGGAGTAGACTTTAATTTAGCAGCAAGTCCTATTATAAACCCTGTTCAGTGATAAGACTTAAAAAAACTCCAAATTTCTTATGTATGTATGTACATATATATTTATTTTTGACTAATATTGCAGTGTCTTCTTGGCAAACTCCCTTGTAGTGGAGTGATGAATGACTTGTATGGCAATAATAAGAATATGTTTTATTAGGATGTAATATTTGTTCACATTAACTACCATGAGTATATTATAAAAACTTTTTCATTAAACAGTGTTTTTCTGGGGCATTTAGTTCCCAGGGATAGTTACACAAGCTAGAGTGCTGCCTTTGGGACAAATCTCACACTGGTAAAAGTAAAGACTGAAAAATAAAACATAACATAAACCCATTACTTGTCTCTAGCAAACAGCTTCTTTTTTTTCCCAAAACATTACTTTTTATTAAATATTTTATTTCAGAAGAAACTGATAGCTTCTAGAGGTTAAGTTTTTAGCAATGGAGTTTATTGTCATTTTCCCCAAATGCCTGAAGATATTTCATTTATTTCCTCATCTGGTTATCTGTTGTACCATGGGTTGATTCAGTTTTAATCCCTGTAGAATTCCTCAGAACACAATCTTTGTGTAGTCACATGGGAAAAAAGTTCAGTCTGGGTTACAAAACCTAGTCCAAAAGTAAATATTCGGTAGCTTGCCTGTAGTAACTCCTGTGTTGCTCTGGCCGCTGTGTTGCTGTGGTACTATCAGTATTCTCATCATAGAGTTCAAGGTAAGCTCAGGTATACCTATGTGAATTGCAGACTTTCTTTTAAACGGTTATATATACATGCACTCTGATTTATTTCTAAAATACCATGTGTTAAGTTGGAGAGTCTATGAAAAAAAGCACTATCTGATTGTTTAAATGAATACTGGAAAAGTATTTAATTATACAATGACACATAGGCTTTGCAGGTACTTAATTAGCCAGAACATTTTTAAAAAGCACAGTGATAAAAATGGAAATTCCATTGCATAGACTATCTCCAGAAATCTTTGTTAGGATGGCAACTCTGCAGCACAGATCTCTGTAGCTTAAGTTAATTGAGAAACTAGAAATAACCATTAAAAGTTACTATTTTCGCAGACAGCCCGCCATAACTAGGGGTGAGAAAAGCTTTTTTTGTTAATGAATTGTGTATTACAGCAAAAGAATACAATGTTACAGTCTCTGTTCTGGAGATGTTAGAATCCTTCTGGTCCCACTTCTGTAAAGCCTTTCTTTTTTCAGATGACTAAGTTCTCAAATCTGAAATCATTACTGCTGTGTAACAGCTTTCAATACTGGAAGAACATAGACAACTTCTTGCTTTGAAAGAACTTTGAATCGTTTTTGCTGTGTTTTCTTTTTCAGTCTGGGGCTAAAAGTTGTCATAGAACATTCACTTTGAAGCCACTGAACTGATTAGAATAAAAAAAAGCAGTATTCTAATATGAACAGGAACCTAAAGGAAGCTAGTGGGTGTTCAGCTTGAAACAAACAGAAGGGATCCTTTTTCACACGAAAGTAAGCAGTGAAATCCCTGGCCTCAATGTTTAGGCTTAGTATTGAACATGCAAAAATTGAGTATGATTCAAAAACTATTAGAAAAATTTCTGAGAGAAAAATAGTGAATACAGAGCTACTGCTTTGGCTCCAGAAGTACAGACTGCTAGGAGGTGAAAGACTGTTCTGGAGAAATACCAGTATATGATATATAATCCTTACAAAGCCTCCTTATTGGCCATAACAGAAGATCGGATGGGGGATTAGACAGATTTTGGTATGGCTGTTCTTCTGTTGATACACTGCTGTAATATTGTTCCTTTGACAGCACTAGTCCTTTGTCACAAAGTAATTCTTCTTACAGTTGTTAGTCTCTTTGATATTTGTACTAATATCAAGGACATCAGTTGTTGTAATTAAAGCTAAGAATCACAATAGTCTGTATTTGTGGGCATTACTCTTATTTCTGTTCTTGACTCCTTATGTGACTCGAGGGAATTCTTCAGCTCTGTGTCCCTGGTTACCTAACTTAAGAAACTGTTCCCATGTTTCTATAAGCTGAATGTTAAGACTCTTGGTGATGTTAAATTGTGAGTTGATTTATACTGAAAAAGCTCTACTTAATCACTTTTATCATTGTGCTCCTTCATTTGTTTCACAAAGTAAGTGTTGTACAAAAACAATGATGAAGAAAAGTGATACATGCCAGCAAAACATCTATCTGGAGGGAAAAAAAAGCACATATGGAAGGGTAGCTTCAGTTATAAACTGAAAATCTGAGGAAAATAGAGTTAGCATCTGAGAAGCCTTTCAATCAAAACCAGTTGTATAGCATTAACCTATCATTATGTGTACTATAGCATTACACTGACATGCCCTTACTCATATGGAATCATGACACTGAGACGTAAATTACTTATCAAATCTGCATGATTTTTAGTCATCTCAGCATATGATATTGTCCTTCCTCAGGGCAATCACGAACCAAATATGAAGTACCTTGTATTTTGAATTCTTCTCAAGAGAAGAATATACCTGTGGACATCTGACAAAAGAAGAGTGTTGCTGTATTAGAAGCTCTGAAAGATGGTGACAACCCTCACGACCCTTTTATTTCAGGAAGTCTTTGTTTTGAACTCATTGGTGAAGCAGCTTGAGCAGCCTAATTGTGCATGAATGGTACCTTTTCAGTACACAGCTGAATGGGAGCCTTCTGTTCTTTAAGCAGTTATCATTTGCAAGACCTTATCTGTAGCAGTGGTAGTTTTTCTAAAACAAGTTAAGTCTGCCACTGTTGTGTGTATGCTGGAATGCATACTCATCTTCAGAACGTGACCAAGATAAACCCATTATTGAATACACAGAAACCAGAAAGAAATCTAAAGAGGTTGCTGTTTGAAAGAGAAATCTGAGCTGTGAGTCTGAAATGATCCCAGTTTGCAGCTCTATGGGTCGAAAAGCTTACAGTGCCAGTACTGCAGTCTGGCCTGTTCTCGA
The DNA here is from genome assembly GCA_025331215.1 of Actenoides lindsayi. NCBI lineage: Eukaryota > Metazoa > Chordata > Aves > Coraciiformes > Alcedinidae > Actenoides > Actenoides lindsayi. The sequence goes on from WTSP01009117.1 coordinate 44,176, forward strand.
TCTAGAGGCAGGAGACACCTGTACGGTATCCCTGTGCAACCTGTTAGTCCTACCCTATGGGCCTTCAGTTCTTGTGCTGGTGCAATTGTCATAAGAGCTCTGTGGCTTCAAAGGATGCAAAGCAGCCCATCTACCCAGTGTAAATGGGTAAGAACTTGGTCTTAATACTGGGAGAGCACAGTGAGAATATAGTCATTGGAAAGTAACATTAAAGTCATAACATTGACCAATTATGTCCAAGGCTTGCATTATGTCTGTCAGGTTGCTGTCTGGACTTGGAAGAAGGGAATAAATCTGGAAGGTTCATTCTTGAGAAGAAATGGAACTCTTCCCCTTGTAAGCATTACATTCAGCTTACATACATCAGTTACAATCAGTTGTAACTAACAAAACCAATTAGCTGACATCATCAGAACAACTTGACATGATTTTCTTAAGCTGTAATGTAGGTTCAAAATTGAACCTATCAAATATAGTTTTGCATTACCCAGATACAAATCAATAAACGTGGGTTCCCTTTCTGTTAATATTTGCTTTGTTCTGTTCTACCACAGTGGAGCTGTAACTCATCTCATGGCCTGCTCTTTTATAAGATAATAAATGTAGCACCCAGCCCTTCTAAGTCTTTCCTAAAATGCCCAAATATTCAAGAATATGATCAAAATTGCTTTGTCTTTAGAACTGGAGTGAATTTCACCTTGGCAGTAGTCCTGTGTCACACTTTTCATGCTGTTCCTGGAGGAACTGCTGAGATTTCCATTTCTTGCCTTGTCTATGAAACACTACTACAATAGCTTCTTAGAAGTGCATAAGCTGTGCTGCAAAAATAATGAGACAGGCCTCAGAAAAGCAGAAGACTATCCTTTTCACATAGAATATATAATACAGTCTGAAATAGACCTAATTGTCTTCTGTTACTAATAGTAAATTAATATTATAAGACAATGTAGTTCAACATTTTTTGTTATGTGTCAAGTGAATACAAACGACTACAAATAGAGGTATTGACAAAGGAAGGTGAAGATTGGCTGGCTAAGGCAGCGTTAGCTTTGGGCAAATGGAAGGTCATTTTGTGTGGTCATAAGGTCAAAAAATGATCCCAAAATGCATATTCAAAAAGGATTTAACTGATGGTCTGGAAAATGAGTATAGAGAAGTCTTTCTGGAGAGGGTAGGATTGCTCTTCCTTTGTAATCTACTGGCCACCAGCTTCTTCCAATGCAGAGAGCAGGGGTTGCGGTGGTGGAACCAGTCAGCTGTTTCCAGGTGTGCATTTGTTTCTGTAGCTGCAAGTCATGTATAGCTCCCACAGCTACCCAGGAGAGCTGCCTTTTTAGTGGCTTCTAAGCCCAAAGGCTTATTCTTACACTGAGCACAAGTCGCACTGTGACTTTGAACATATGGACTTGTTCTACAAGAAGCTGCACTTCCACAGAGATAAACAAGGTGTTTGATATGAGAGGAAGAAGTGGTTATGGATACATTTTGTGTGCAGGGTATACCCACCCTTGAAATTTATCGGCTAAGATGAGCGATGTTAAACACAGCATTGATTAGGCATGTGGTAACAACAGAATTAATAGGTTTTCTAAATAGTTTTATCTCTGTGGCAGTCTATAAACTAAGGCCTGAGTTTCAGAAGTGCTGAGAACCCAGCAGCTCCAGCTGATGTCAACAGGAATTGCAGGTGCTCTGCATATCTTAAAATTCAGGGCTCAATTTTTTGTCAGAGTTCTGTCTTAAGTGTTCTTTTATGCATGGTTGGGGAAAGGTATTAAAAATGCCAAAGCACACACTCACGTGCAAATGAAGAACGCTAATGTTTTCATATGTACACTTGAAATAAATCTTCTAGAAGGGCAGAGTAAAAATAAAATCCTTCATGTTATTTGCAGTTACTTGCAATATATCAAATGTATCAGAATAGGTCTGCAGGTTTACAAAGGTCTTGCCTGTGTAAACCAGCAGCTCATGTCGTAGAATCAATCACAGAATCATAGAAACGTAGAATCATAGAATGGTTTGAGTTGGAAGGGACCTTAAAGATCATCTAGCTCTAACTCCCCTGCCATGGGCAGGGACACCTCCCACTAGAGCAGGTTGCTCAGAGCCCTATCTAGCCTGGTCTTGAACACTTCCAGGGAGGAGGTGTCCACAACTTCTCTGGGCAATTTGTTCCAGTGTTTCACCACCCTCATAGTAAAGAACTTCTTCCTAATACCAAATCTAAATCTCCCCATATCTAGTTTAAAACCATTGCCCCCTGTCCTTTTAAAAGTCCCTCTCCAGCTTTCCTGTAGTCCCCCTTCAGGTACTGAAAGGCCACTATAATGTCTCCCTGGAGCCTTCTCTTCTCCAGGCTGAACAGACCCAACTCCCTCAGCCTGTCCTCGTAGGAGAGGTGCTGCAGCCCTCTGACGATTTTTGTGGCCCTCCTCTACACTCTCTCCAATAGATCCATGTCCTTGTGTTGGGGGCTTAAGAGCTGGACCCTCAGGTGGGGCGTGGAATCACCTCCCTTGAGCTGCTGGCTACACATCTTTTGATGCAGCCCAGGGTACGATTGGCTTTTTGTGCTGCCAGCGCACATTGCCGGCTCACATTAAGGGCTTCATCAACCAGCACCCCAAGTCCTTCTCTGCAGGGCTGCTCTCAAAATGCCCTAGGGACAGATCCTTGCAACTTGGAGGAGAACCTCATTATGTGCTCAGGCACTGGTTGACATAGTCCTCCTTGAAGGATTGAAGTTTATAGAGACAATAGAGACATATGGGTCCAAGATTTCAACACTTGCAAAGGACGTCAAAGGGAATTGTGTTTGGAATGTAAAAAGTTCTAAAGTGCTATGGATGGTGATCTGAGAGTCAGGTGTTAGCCGATTTTTATGAGCATCCACAATTTCAGGTGATATTTTTGGTAACTGGTAGCTATTTCTCACTTCTTTATTCTCCTGTCAGGAAAAATGAGAGAATAGTACCACACAAAATAATAATACTGCATCATTTCTTAGATTTTGTCTTTGTTCTTGCTTTTTAAGAAAAATGCATTTATAATCTATTGGGGAACTCGAGAGAGAGGCCCACATGGAACTCCATTTGGAGCCACATGTTCTGTGGAGCATATAGAGAAAAAAATGCATAAGTTCATTTGCCAAATGAGGCGGGGATCTGTGGAAAAATACTGCACGCAGTCGTCTCATGAAAAGGTTTATCACAGGCTGTGTGGAGCTTTCTGCTACACAATCTGAGTGTCTGGTTTGCTAATTTAGCGTCAGTTTTATGTAGCTGTATAAGTCTGAACCTATATTAACCATCACAAAATCATCACAGAGCTTATTAGGACTGCCCTTGCAGGAAGACTGTAGCAGGATGGATTCACAGGGTTGAGATATTCTAGACAATACCACTTAATACAGAAGCAGCCCTTTCTTTGCATTCTAAATTGTATATGCAATGTTTTTGTAAGTGCTAATCTCTCTCAGAATTTAAAAGCAACTCCACCCCAAACCTAAACAGAATTAACTCTGATTTTGTTTCAGTCAAGGCATTTATTTGTGAAAGAAGCAAGTCTGTTACTTAAGCAAGCCTCTGGGTGTGTTTACAAATGCCAAACAACACAATTAATCATTTTTGGTGTATTACACTGCTAGCCATTGGCTATGTAAAGCATATGCCCTGAATTTTTTGAATGCTATAAGAGAAGTGCTAATATGAAAGGCAAAATCTCTAACAAACAACCTCCCAAACCCTCCGTCAGCAAAGAAAAAACAAAACCTCATTTTCATAAATTTACACATAAAACAACCTTTAACTATTATCCCTTTTTGGAAAATCCTTGACTTATGACAGATCACACTGTGGGTTGTGGGGTTTTTTTAATTGTCTTCTGAGCTGTTGGACAGTGTTCGAGCCAAATGGAGGTCTCAAGATATCTCTGGACTGGCAAGTGTTCTGTCCCTTTAAGAGTCTAAGCCTGATTGCCATAATGAGTCTGCATGCTTCACAGTTACAATAGTTTATGTACAATCTAAAAAAAACATAATTGAAAAAATAGGACTTCCTTCTACAGCAAACTTTCTAGAGACTGAAGTGGAATCTGTGTTGCCCATCTCATCTGTAGCACTGTCCCAAAAAATTCTCAATTTCTTAATCCTTTTTTTTAAATTACTATGTTTAGAGGTCAGTAGGGTGCAATTTATATTAAAGATAAATTAATATGGAACTGCAGGTTAAAAAGTTCTAAAGAAAGAAAAATAAGCAGAAACTTGAATGGTAAAAGGAGAAGAAATACCAAATGAAAAATAAAATATTTAGTGCTTTTCCATTAACTGTTCAGATGATTAGTATACTAGTGTATTATATCATAAAAATCATGTCTATTAATTTTTTGCAGCCATTATCTTGACTGTGATTTACTCCCCTCAAATCATTAACAATGTTATTAAAAAGGTGGATGTAGATGACTGTTCAGGGTAGTGTGCCTGAAAATAGCAGGATTATGGCTGAGGGTCAAGAATGAAGCTGAAAACCAACAGATTTTAGAGGACAGAGGTGGGGGACTGGAATAGAACAGACACCTGAAAGGAAATGGCAGGAGAAGGGAGGAATACAGGAAAAAAGGTGATCTGACTGGCCAGATCCTTACGGTAGCCGAAGTGCTTTTCTGGTATGATTCTTTCTCTCTTCCCCAAAATGCTGCAGTTTAATCTTAATCCTAAACAAACCTTCGTTTCTGAAAGGCACAGCCTTTTGGAATCACACAGCTTTTCTTCACAATGGAAATCTTTGTGTACATCATGAAGAAGATAAATATGTGTATGAAGAAGAGTCCCTGGGGTGTTTTCTGAAGCAATGAAGCATCCTTGTTTCAGGTTACAATGGCAGCTTGAGGGCAGCATTTCCATCCAGAAGAAAATGGCTGTGACTCTTCATAAATAGAGGCCTTCTTGGAAAATGAGATAAAGTGCATAACCAGGAATGTGTTAACCAAAGACAAGAGAAACATCAGCAAAATGAAAATGAACGGCTGACACATAGATGGGAAAAGGTTACCAGTGGGAATTTCTTTGTCTGAATGGATGTTTTGTTGTATAAACAGATGTGTTTTTATCATTATATTAGTTGCTTGTATTAATTAAAAATGTAATCAAATTTCCCTGGTGCTTTCCACACCTGAAAATGACAGTGCTTCACACAGCTGTAAGGATTCACTGAGTCAGAATTTTGTTTTAATGTTCAAATCTTATGCTCAGGTACCAGCTAATTTGCAAACCATGCATGTAAAGTGAGATCATTTTTTCTGTATTTTTTTTCTTTATGATTTTGAGTAAAAAGGTTGGGCTACTACACAAGAGGTAGTAGCAGTGCTTTGTGACTGACAAAACATGTTATCCTGCAAGTTCCATGCAAGGTTTTGCATTGCCTGTGCCTTTTTTTAAAGACAAACTCCTGGCAAATGTCAGCTGGCAGGAGAATGAGCCGCTAGCCAGCCGAGCAGGAGGATCCTAACTGCCTGATCTCTGTGAAACAAGGTGGCTGAAGGTTGTGCTCTGCAGCATGGCTGCGTGATGAACTCTCCAGTGTTTGCCTCTTGCCTGCCCCCATCATCCTCGATTCATACCAAGAGCAGCAGAAGAAACGTGCACACTTACCTCCATTTTATTACACCCATTGGCCCCGGCCTAACCACTGGGCATAACAGGGAGTGTGTTGGATGCAACTCTGTCCCTCAGGTACCGAGGGAAGCCCATGAGTTTTCAAGTCTAGCAATTATTTACACCTTTGCAAGGAAGGAAAGACATAGGGTGATACTTTTAATTGCAAAGATAAGCATAAGTTGTGAATATGAGCTATAAGTGTTGGTTGCAACAGCTCCTCATACTGCCTCAGCTCCTGATTCTGGACGCTGAAGTCCCTCCTACTGTTTCACATCCAGATTTCTAAGTGGAAGTCCATCAGGACTTTACTCCAAACCAGAAAATATTCCCTAGAGAAAGAACAGGCTCTGGAGTCCACAGTAAGGGAGAGAGAAAACTGGAGAGTGAAGAATGATTGATAACTGTAGGTGCATGAGTAGGTATATTTTCTCACTATATGCTTGAGGTTTTGTTTGGCTGGCTTTGAGATTTGTGGACTTCATCTCATTACTTGTTTTACAGGTCAGGCTTATGCCTCCCTTCACACATATTTGAAGGAATTCAGGTGAAGTCCCTAAATAGTTCATTTTACCACATTTCCATAGGCTTAGGTATGTGCTTTCAGTAATTTCTTTGATGAATGTTAAGTGACTTATTGCTCTGCATTCTGAGTTACAGTGTGGTTATTTCTTCAGAAGAAAAAAACCCTTGACTGCTTATTTGTTATTAATTTTAACAACAAGCAAAATTATCATGAAATTATAATACCCCCCCCCCCCCCCCCCCCCGCAT
>WTSP01009118.1:0-68443 GCA_025331215.1 Actenoides lindsayi
TTTGCCCCTCGCCCCCCCCCCCCCCCCCCCCCCCCCCCCCTCACCCCGTACCTTTCTGTTACATTTGTAGAAACTGGTTCTTTCCTCTCTTTCCTCCCCAAAGAGGAATCCATTCTCTCTGACTCCTTTCAGATGGATTCTTTTGGGGTTCCATTGTGCTCTTGTTGACAAGTATTGTAAGTTAATGCAAATTAATGTGAACGGCTCATAGACTCTACTGATAAAAGATTTGCATTAGTTTTCTCCTGCACCCATAAAAGTGATTTTGTTTGTGCTGCATAGATTCTGTGTAACTTTTTTTCCTCTTCCTTGTTTTTTCCCTAGACATCTCCATGCCCGTTAGCCCATCGTTTGCCTAGCATGTCCCTGTGGCGTCTCAAAAAAAAAAAAAGTTTCATCGTCCCGTCATTGTTTCTGATGTCTTTCTGACCTCACATCATATTTGGTTCTCCTACTGACCTTTGATCTAGTTTGACCTTTGAAATTTGCATGTGACCTCATCTAGCTATGAATTCTGGGAAGTCAATGTGAAAAAACATTGCTGCATTCATGCAAGACTGAAATTTATTATTAGATAAATTAATGATAGGATTTAAAAACAACCTGTGGCAAAATGTTTTTTCTTTCTTTCCTTCTTTTGGTTTCCTTTTTTCCTTTGGGTTTTTTTGTTTGGGTTTTTTGTTTTGTTTTGTTTTTCATTTCGTAAAAAAAAAAATAAAAAAAAAAACCAGACTTGAAAGTATTATACAGGGATTGGCATTCTGCCTGGTCACTGGTGACAATAGCAATATGTGTCCAGAGGCACAGAATGTTGGTTTCTAACAGACTACTTCCAAAACAGTTTGAGAAATAAAACTGTCTGATTTTAAGTCTCTAGAGGTCTGTAATAGTTTTTACATTTTTCAGGCAGTGTAAAGTTTTTTGATAAGGCCATTTTAGGTGGCTCACTTTCTCATTAAAGTATATATATAGAACCACTTTTTGTAGATTAGTATAAGAAAATATTTACCCTGTTTTAGGGCAAATGCTACCTACTTGTGTCACCTTTTGCTGAACTGACTCACAGTTAGACAATCCATGGTTTAATGCACATGAAATTACCTATATTTTATACTGTTTCAATGTACAGAAGAAAGGTTACTGTAAAATGTGTTACGTTGGTGCTTCTGTGAATTAAGTTGTGGTTTCATCATGAGTCTTATGGTCTTAAGTGTTCTATGTTTATAAAAGGATGAGTTTAAAATTGGTTTACTTGAACAACGAGAACAAAAACAAGATTCAAAAAAAAAAGAAAAAAAAAAGAAAAAAAAAGTTGTTTGCTTAAAAAAAATGAATTTCATGTGAAAAATGAAAAAATATTCCAGAATAAGTTTGTGTTGGCTTGTGACGCATTGATGTCATTTTTTTATTGTGAACAATTTAGATGTGTTTGTGTTCAGCAAAATGTGATCGGTTTTTCTTTTAAAGAAAAAAAAAAAAAATCAGTGAAACTATAGTGCCAAATTCCAAAGGTACTTTCTTCCTAGAGCTTCAGTGTGTTTCTTGTGTGAAGTAATTTGATAACATGGGTATTTTATTATGTGTTTTGTATAAATCCCTAATATTTAAAGAAAAAAGAGGTTAAAAAGTTTGTTAACTTGCTATCCTGTGGTCTTGTTGCCTGAAATTGTTATTGTTTGTTATTTCTCTTTGATGTTTTTTGTAAAACATTGTATAAGTGCCCATGTTTCACTTTTTTAACCACTCTGCACACATCAATGCTGTGAAAGCAAACCTCACTATGTATTTTCTTCATATTGTATGGAAACCTCTAAGGTGAGAAAGTTTTGAACTTTTAACCCTTTCCACCCAGAGCTGTCTTGAGTGTTAATACCTTTTATACATTCACCATTTTGCTGTTTATTTTTATATATATATCTATATCTATAAATATATATATACTTAGTTTTTTGTGGTTTATTTAATACATGGTTGAAATCAGAACAATGCACAGGGCAGATCTGAAGGACAAAAATATTTTACTGCTGTCTAAATTTCTTCTGTATCTATAACTAAAATTATTTAAAACCGTAATTAACTTGTGGGTTTCCTTTTTAGATTTTGGGGATTTTGTCTTTTCTTAAAGAGCTTTTAATATGCTGCTGGAATATGCTATTCAGTATTAATAAAATAAAAGAAAAAGAAAACAATTCTTTAATTATCTATTGTGTGAGCCACTCCCAGACAGGAGTGGTAAATCCACCATTTGAAAACCTTGAGGAGAAAAAAAAAAAATAATATTTTTGTAATTTAAATAAATGAACTTTTGCTTAAATCAGATGCACTAGATCTTCCTGGGTGAAAATTCAGCGTGCACTGCAGTTAAACTACTTTTTATGGATAAAGTTTACATACACTGTAATGTTTGGTGTTATCTGCCATTATTTGTAACGGCAATATATTGGCTTACTCCTGCAGACACTCGTGTAGAGAGGAGTAACTTTACTCGTACAAGTAGTCCATGGGAATATATATGTGACTGATGTGGGTGTTTGCTGGAGGAAGCTCTGTGTAAGGAACCAGAAAAGAGATGCTGGTAGCCCTTTTCACTGCCTTGTAAGTCTGATTAGATTGCGTTTCTACCACACAAGTAGTGACCAACAACCAAATTTGGTTCTTTGCTACCGGTGTAGAGAGTTCATTGCCAATCCAATGTGTGAGGGCAGCAGTATCTGCTACTGATGCTAAAGTGCCATACTTCCTTCCACTTCCTATTTCTATCCGATTATATTTGAAGCTGCCTAAAATTCAAAACAAAGCCCTATATGAACAACATCAGCTGGTGCACTCTTGTCTCTCATCCCCAACTTAAATGCTTCTTTATGTAGAGCCCTGGGATGGAAAGGACTAGCCTCTAGTGATGCAAAAAAGTTTCCTTCTTATAGCACATGCACTTATAAATAAATGATCTATACTTTTCTCACGTTTTTACTACTGCTGGGGCCTTCCTACACCCTTTGAGGGCTATTTTGTACTACTTGCAGCAATTTTGCATAGTCAAAGTATCATCTCACATACATTATATTATATATATGTACATATATATATAATATGAGATCATTTGGATTGTTTAGACTGTTTCACTAATTTTTCTCATTGTACCCACCATATAAATTTCCAAAGCTTTTTTAGATGCCCTAGTGTGTCTTGCGGGTTTTCCAGTCCAGTTAGAGCGGTGATGCCTTTGGTCCTCAGGCAGTGTAACTCAGCGTTGGGCTGCCCCGAATTAGGCTACACTGGACATTGGCTTGGCAGTGGGAGAGGAGGAATGTTTCTGTACTTCCAGGCAACTGAGATGGGTCATTCCTGAGAAAAGTGTCCATCCTGAAATAAAATTTAATACAAGCATCAAAAAAAAATTAAATACAAAACCAAAAACCCAAACATACGCCTCCTTGGAGACGAATTATCTACCAGTTCTCTTTCAAAATATTGAAAGGATAAAGCTGCAAGGGTGCAAGGGCCTAATAAGAGAGGAAGAAAAACAAGGGAAATTGCTTTACAAAATTCTAATCAAAAGACTAGACTAGTTGTTTTTTCAAACAAATGAGCTAATTGCAATGAAATGGCAGTCCTCAAAGGAGTAACAAGTTCATCTTTCTTTCACCATAGGGGTTACAGTTCCTTGGCTTGTGCTACTCTGGAATCATTTTACTGTTTCTGTTTTTATTATCTTATCTTAAGTGCTAATTAACAAAAGGAAAAAATATCCTGTAGTTTCATTACCTTTTTGGATAATGTCATACAAAAAAAGAAAAAAGAAAAAAAAACAAACCTATGTATTTGTGTTTTTTTTGTGCTGTGACAATTGTTGTTTGTAGATTAATAATACTATCATTTTGTTTAGAATTACAAACTAGTTTTTAAGTATTGTCTGAGAAAAGCCAAAGTTAATGCAATCTAGTGGAAACTGTAAGACCATTTGAGTATTGTTTCTGTTTTATTGATGCATTTGGATTTTGTTGTTTGATGGAATTTGAGCCAAAAAAAAAAAGAACAAAAAAAAAAAGGCAAAAAAAAAAAAAGCAGGCTTTCCTATTTCTACAACTTGATTGTACTTATGCATTTTGTACCAGTGGAACTTTTTATACTGGAGATTAAAAAACAAATGGAAATTTTTGTGGCTTACTCTCGTGGGCCCCCTCGATCATGACTGATTTTCAAGTTTGATTTCTGGATGATAGAAAGAGAGTTGGTTTTGTTTAGAGAATTCAAAACTTTGGCTTGATTTCTTTTTTTCCCTTTGCTTATATCTAGTGTTTAGAATTTTGTCTTAACAAAAGCGGTAAGTTTCACTTTTTATTCTGTATCGTGCAGTTACACAATAAGGTAATTAGAATTAGGAGTACTCGGTCACTTTGCGTGGATAAATGTATTAGTTAAAACGTTAGGGGTTTGCTTTTTTGCTGTTTAGATCAGAGTTTTTTCTGATTCTTCTGTCCTCATTGTGAACATAACCGTGTAGTTGAAACAGTCAGACTTATTTTTGTAATGTATGTTATTGTGTGATGCAGTTTTTTGCTTCTGTCTCCAATATTAAACCATTTTCCTAATACTTGTCTCTCTACTTTGTGTGTTGTATTGTTGGTGGTCATTCTGTGTTGGTAATACATCTACACACCTCACTGTTTCACGTGCCTGTTTTTTTTTTTCTCTATTTGTTGGTTGTGTACAAAAGATACAGTCGATTCCACCTAAGTGAATATCTGATTGGGGGGCAAAAGAGGATTTGTACATTTTAGACATGTTATGGTTTCTTTGACTTTTATTTTTTTTTTCTCTCTTCCTCCCCCTTAGTCACGCCTTATCACTTGGATAATCTATCTGAGCAGGAAGCAGTTTAAATGAGTTTCCTGCAAAGTCATATTGAGGGTAGCTTTTGTTAGCCTTCTAACTGCAAAAGCTTCTGCACACAAACACACAGAAGCCACCTCAAGAGATGTTTGGGGTTTTTTTTCTGCTGTGACATTTCAGTCATTCTGGAAAATGCGGATTATGGAGATCAATTCTTCCTAGTCTTTAAAAAAAAAAAAAATAATACTCTGCCACTACTTCACAGAAGCATATGAAACATTCAAGAAAAGGAGGATATAGCCTTGGGATTTCTTCCAAACTGCACAGTAATCTGATGGCATATGGTGTTAGTCAAACTCTCCTTAGAAACTAATCACATCTTAACTAGGGCTGTGAGAGCCTGCAGAAGCTTACCAGGTGATCAACCTTGTTATGTGCAGTGATACATACAATGATTATAAAAATAAAATAAAATCCAAGTGAGCACAGGAAACTTTCTGTTAAAGCCAGTGGAAGGAAAAAGAAAAAGAAATGATGGGGAAAAAAAAAAAATCCCCTGTTGTTCAAACGCATGGTGTTTTTGCTGTGGGCTTACAAAGCAGACCATTCTCAGCATTGGCTAATAGTATTACACAAATCTCAAAAGGGACAAAAGAAATACCATAGCACTTTTTTTTTTTCCTATTATTTTTTACACTTGGCTTATAGCTTTTTTTTATTCTTTCATTTTCTATATTTTTTTACCTCCTCACAAGAATCTCTCTGCTCTCCCCCAGACGGTGTCTACCACGATGAAATAAAAGCTGCAAAAGAAAATTCTATGTTGTTCTGGTTTACAAAAAGTCTCTCTTCTCTCCTCTGTCTGATCGCAGATACAAACCTTACAATTTGGAGAGGGGAAAAAAACAAAAGCAACCAAACCAAACCTAAGGAGGAGAGAGCAGCACTGGCGAGTGCTCTCTGGAATTCAAGCCATACGCCCCCACCCCTTTCCTTTGTCCCACTTTCTGTGATGCTCAGGAATCGAAGACCACTTAAAAGTGCTCTTATGAGACCCAAACAACACTCCTCCCTCTTGTCTCCTCTCCCCTGGTCTTTCTGGCACTCTGGCTTTGGCTCACACACACCAACACACACACACACCCTCCCCCCTCAAGTAATGTCTTACGAGGTCGTGGCACACGGGGTATTTCTGTCTGGTGTCAGCAGCGACGTTGGCTCCTGCCTTTGGAAGTATTTTGAAATTTTCTGGTGGCTCAGGAGTTGGCCTGGTTCTTACTGCGCAATATGTATTTTTTTTATTAATATTCTTTTTTTCTTTGCTTTCTTCATTTTTCCGTTTCCACAAAAGGCAAATAAGTGATGAGTCTGGAGTCCTAAACAAGCTCAAGAGTGGTCTTGTAGGGTCTGTTGTCAGAGGTCAGGGGTCCAAGCAGCTCTTAAGTTTAGTCTAAAACCACAGAAGCCTGTATATAGTGGACAGCCCAGGCAGGGAAGCAAAAACCGATGGTCAGACTGTATCCTGGGTCTTTGACACCTCTAGAGTTTATGATCCTGATTTGTATAATTTTGACACCAGTGGATTCAGTTGAGTAAGTCTTGACTTGCGTGAATGATAAATCAGAATTAGTCTCTGCATTTTTTTTAGGTTGCTGTGAATGTTTTCTTTTTTGTTGTTTTCTTTTTTTCCCTCCAAAGCTTGGTCTTAGGAAATAAACTAGAGCTTTGTGCAGGGTCTTTTCTTCCAAAAATACAACTGAATTAAAAGACTTATACTGCAGTTGGGCTTCTTTCAAATACTCAGGGCTGAAAGATACAGGGTTTTTTTGTTTGGTTTTTTTGGTTTGTTTTTTTATTATTTCGACAATGGGGAAAAATGAGTTCCTTAAAGCAATGCAGCTGAACAGTTTGTCCTGCTTAAATGCATGCTTTTAATTTCAATTATGTAAGGCACCTTGCAGTGTTAGCAAAATGTCTCTTTGTTAGCTATATGTGTATCGCCATGGGAAATTACCAAACTGTCACAAGACTTGCTGATTAAAGAATAGCCTGCCAGAGTGTGTGTGCCTTTGCCCAGTGTGACTCTTAGGTATTAGGCTAAGGAAAACAGTTTAACAAAATGTAGTGTGAATCATTCCTGATAAGTGAATAAAGCATTGTGACCAAGCAATCAGATTATTCACTTATCAGGAATCGACTGTACTGATAGTTTGCCTGATTGTTTTTGTTCCTCATCTCTGTTGTAGTTTCACTACTTTGCTGTGTTCTGTTTTTTCTCTCATGCTCTTAGCAAAATCACTGGGAATATCCCTTCGTGTGATCATGAAACATGCTACTGAGTAACAAATAAAAAAAAAAATTAAAATATAAAAATGATATCTTAACAAAATCTATGCACTTGCTATCAGGAACACAATACTGGATGTGTCTTATATATATTGAACTATAATAGTATTCGATTTCTTAAATAAAGCTTAAGAAAGGATTCTGTTGTCTGTAAAATTTTATGAGCATTAAATGAAAAGAAAATAAACCATGTTTCTAGGTTGGGCGCTTTTTGTTATATGAAATCTTACTGGGTACGTGGTCTTTAACCATGCCCAGGAAAATGTTATGTAATTCGCTTGATTATTTCATTAATAACCAAAACCTTGAAAATTAAGCTTACTGAAGTGTGTGGGGAGAAAAAGTCTTACCATTCAGTGACTCGCAGCAAAAGATACTAAAAATGCAGAAATTTCTGTCTTTTTCTGTACTTGCAAAAGCAAAATGTGCTTGCTTTTGTACCAAAACTAAAGAAAGAGCTAAAATATGTGAATCAGAAAATGTAATGAAACAATGCTATATTTCTTCCACAAATAATACTATATTTCTTTTCGGTATGTGACTTTTTTTCCTCCTGGTTCAAGATAGATTTAGAATTAAAAAAAAAATGAAATGCTGTATGCTCAAAATCACAGATTCAACACTGGAGGTCGAAGCATCTTTTTGCAGAAGATGTGTGGCTTACTGTACGCTTCCTGTATCTGAGCCTTCTCTTAGGAAAACATTTTCCACATTAAAGCCCATTAATTAAATGGGAATCAAACAGCTAAAACTGTTGAGTACACTGAAAAATTTATTCCTTCAATGGCTGTACATTTGCCACAAAATTGTAGGTTTCAAGCAATTAGATTTTTATGGAAATGCCCGTACTTCTTGTATTTAGCAAAGTTTCAATAATGTCAGCCTTTGGCAGAAAGATCCAGGAGAGTGGTGGGGGTTGCTTTCTCTTTTTTCTTTTGAACTGCATTACTGCCTCACTTTTCATATGCCATTCTATTATCTGAAAAAAAAAAAAAAAAAGAATTAAATTGTGGAAATCTATCTGCTGCTTGTATCATTCTCCTCTATTCATACATATTTCGCAGACGTCATCGATCTCAACATCCATCAGCCAGGTTTGTTAGACTTGTAAGCCCAAATACTGCTTTGCCAGAGAGCCTGTGGAAAGGATTGACTTTGGGGGGCAGCAGGATGGTCCCTGTCCATCCAATATCTGCACAGAGCTCAGGTGGAGACCCAGTCCTGGTTTGCAGAGGCTGCTGATGTAACACTAATACTAAGTAATAGCAAAAATTAGCTCATATTTGTATTCTCTCTGATTTTCCTCATTAGCAGACTGGAAAGTTGCAGTCATTTTCTGAATCATTCGCCCCTGTTGATAACCTAATTGTTTTACATGAATGCTGATATTTCCCTCTCACACATTTATATCTATCAGCTAAATCAGCAGTAAAGTAAACTCTTCTGGGATACATTCCTATATCAATTAGCAAGGATTTATGCTCCAAAGCAACATTAACATTAATGGGAGTGTGCTCTTTAGCATAAACCATTGGTGATAGGTCTGGTGGACATTATTTCGTAAACAAAGAAGCATTTGAGTCTTAGAGACTTGTTTCTTCAAGACAGTACTTTAGGGAGTGATGTCCCAGTCTCCCAGGCTGCTCTAGGGACATCTCACTTGCAGGACGTGCGTAAATTGTTGAGTTCCCAGCAAAAGGAGACAGCATCAGTTGGAAAATGGGCTAACTTCTAGTACAAAGTTTTGCTGTCATTTTCCCTTCTGAAAAACCTGCCTGAGGATACACCAGGCAAGATTTTTAGCATTGTCTCATATCTCTTCAACCAATGGTTTAAAAAAATTTCACTCTTGCCTCACACACGTTGCATGGTGCCACAGGACAGAGACCACAGAGGTGTTGGAGGGAGGGATTTTGGAAAGAGACAGAAGAATGACCAGAGAAAGTGGGTTTACCAGCTCCCTGAAATGTAGGTTTCGCAGCTCCATGCCTTTGAGTAGTGCATTAGAGGGGCCCAGCAAATCACCAAGTCTCACCTTTCACACGTAGGACAACATAGTTTTCCCCCTCACCCGATGCTTGATCGAGTCAACAAATATGCAACCAAAAGTTTTCAGTCTTAATCTGAAGCTGCTGGGAGTTGAGGTGAAAGTCCACCTCCTCCCAAAGGTGCACGATCTGCTGAATCCCTGCCCATGGTTATGCAGGTGTTTTCTCTGTTGTTTCTGGCTCTGCTCAGTTCTGCCACATTCAAGAGCCCTTTTGTATCTATGATTTTCCCCCCCAAAGGCACTCATAAGCAGGGGTCAAGATGCTTTTCATCCCTCTTTTTCATAAGACAAATGTATCATGCTCTGGAAGCATCTACATACAATAGTGGGGTTTTAGTCCCTGAATAATTTGTGTGCTTTTTCTGCAAACTTTTTTTTTTTCTTTTTTTTTTCTTTTTTTTTTCCTGACATCACTTTCTCAATTTGGGGTACCGCAGCCAGATGCATTATTTCAACATAAGGGCTCATGAGGAAATGCACAAAAATTAAACATTTCATCCCTCCTCTGAATTACACCGTCAGGGATTGCGTCAGTCCTTGCAAAGAATAAATGCAAAAGCTAGAAAACACCATATTGGCATAAATATTTTGGGTTGCTTCTTTAGTATTCCTAAACCCCTCTCGGATGTGTTGTGCTCCAGGGTCCGGCATGTATGGCCTGCTTGCCTGTTCTTAAGCTTGAAAGCTTGCTTACAGCCCTACTAAGAGTGCTTTTGTGTAACTCCTAGTCCTCCTCATTACTTTCCAACGTTATCAGCAGTTCTAATATTTACTTCCAAGTCATTAGTGAAAATATTCAATAGCATTCAGACCTATTACTGATCCCAGCAGAACACCTCTAAAAAAAATACTCCGACAGTGATTCCCCCTTTGACAGCTTCTTTGTTGACATGTCAGCCAGTTCTTAATCCATTTTATGTGCCTTGTATTGATAGGGTAGAATGCTAATTTTTTTTTTTAATCAGGATCTGCTGCACTGTCAAACATACAAAAGTCAGAATATATTCCATCTTTTCAATTACTTTTATCAGCCCAAACCTACAATCACATCAAAGAATGAAATCGAGTTTGACAACCTTTCCTCACTAGAAAACATGTTGATTGGCATTAATTGTTTACCTCTCCTTTAATGTCATCTACCCTTTTACACCCATAACAGTATTTCCATTATTTTGCCAAAGTAATGTCAAACTAGCCTATGATGAGCTGGGTCACCCTGCTTGTCTTTTATGAATGTGAGCATGAGAACAGCATGTTCCCCATTGTCTGGGATGCTGCTGGTGTGATTAAAGGATCCTTAAGGTTCTCATCAATGGATCAGAGTTCTTTGTCTCATTCTCAGCCCTAGGTACCTAGGGCTACTTTCTTGGAAATATTGTGTCATCTTTAATGGCAATGGTAGCTAAGTAGATACAGAGATGGACCTGAAACTATTTTATCCTTCTTCTGACACATAAGCATGGGAAAGAAGAGAATTTATGACATTTCCTCTTTTTCTACAGCATGACTAGCAGCATTCCCATCTCCGTAAACCTAAGTTCAATGCTAAAATGAACTTACTTAGAGAAATGTTTGCAATTGTCCTTCTCTTCTTACCCAGAGAGTTGACAGTGTAGTGGGGAACAGTGAGATAATGTGTATTTATAGACACAGCCACTCCCCATTGATACACATGTGAGTTGAAGCCCTGTGACTCTGAAGCAGTGAGAGAAGCGTAAGTACCACCTAGGCAGTGGGGGATACCTGGATGCACAGGACCTATTAGAGACAAGACACCGTTTGGAAATCAGAAGACATCTGGGACACATGCTGCTGCTTAACCCTGTAGACATCTCTGCTATTTAGGGTAACATAAGTGCATCCTGGAGACAATTATTCCCACTGGAAGCAGTGTGCCCAAGACACCAGGGGGGTAAGGAGCTATCTGGAGATGCTGCTGACATTCCATTGGCTGCAAGATTCTCCTCAGAGCAGATTCATTTTTCTTACTAGAGACACCAAGTATTGCCCCCAGCACTTGAGGATACCCTGCTTAACTACTAGCTCCAACCAATGCAACAGAAGAGTATGGGTCCCCTTTGGGTTCTTTGTCATATCTGCCAGCCCAATGTGGATGTCTCAGACTACACTAGGGATCTCAGATGGCACTAGGCATCTCTATTTAGGCAATTCAGTCAAGCCCCGGATGACTATCTTAGCCAACAAAAAAGACCCACATGCACCAAGAGTCTTAGCTTCTGTGTCAGGCAATAGTAAACTGGTCACCAGAGATATTCTGCTTGCCCTGAAGTAGGCAAGTGTGGCTAAATTTGTTTGCCAGACGTAGGCATCTAGGGCTGGCTGAGATGTCCTAGAGTCCATCCATAAAGGCCCTGCAGATATGATGTAGGATGAATAGGACATCTGTGACCCCCAGCATGGCATATCCTAGGCCATTTCAAGGGCTCTGAATAGCACAAGCATATGAATCTGATGCATCCAGATACGAAACTAAGTATCCCTAAGCTTAGCAGGAGCTGAATTCCACTTTAAGGCCTTTATTCGCTTTCCTAAACCTGGGTCACGTTGGATTCTCCAGGACAACTGAAATGATATTGATGCCTGCATTTATTAAAAAACATTGAACTCTAGGGGTCTAATTTGTAGATGGCTGAAGGTGAAATTCAGTGAATCCTATTGTTAAGAAATGAGCCCCAGGTGATGCTCCACAGAACCTAAGTGGGAATTGTGCTGAAAACAACCCACCAATTGCTGCAGGACTGCTTTTTAAGGGAGAGATGTATGCAGAAAATCCCTGTGACAGAAAAGCCAAACTTCTGAGGAGCTGTACTTAGGTGCTCTAGAGAACACCTTTGACATTAGTTTCCTCCTGTTCAATTTTTGGTGCTGAGAATCCCCAGGAACTGATCACTTACTTACCATTCTTGTGGATGTGGCAAAAATATCACATTATTTGTGCCACACCAACCTTGGTCTCGGATCCTGGTGTAATGATGCCACACACTGTAGCACCTTCCCCTCTGCCCCAGACCCTGCATCCTCCTGCTCAAAAGAATAATGAAATAAAAAGCAGGAACCTTCATAACCCTTCTGGGCAATTTGTTGCACTACTTTATTGCCCTCATGGTGAAGAGTGTTGGGTTTTTTTCCTGTTACCCAGCCTGAACCTCGCTTGTTTTAACTTACTTCCCTTGCCTCTCACACCCTGCCACATACCACTGCAAAAAGCTCTGCTACAACTTCCTGATGAGTTCTTCACAGATATCACGGGAGGGTGCCGCTGTTAGGTGCCTCCAACGCTGTCTCTGCTCCAGAACAAGCCCAGTTCCCTCAGCCTCTGCTGGTAGGTGAGTGCTCCAGCCTCCCCAGTTGTGCTGGTGGCCCACCACTGAACTCCAGTTTATACATTATGTTTCTGTACTGGAGGAACCAAAAAACTGATACAGTAGTTAGATGTTGTGTAATACACGTCATTGCGGGGGGAGTGTGGGGGGTGGAGTGTGTGCAGGTGTGATAATCCCTTCCCTCATTGTCATGGCTTTGCTGCTCTTCATACAGCCTAGGATGTTGGCTTCTCTGCTGCCAGAGCATCACTGCTGGCTTGTGGTCACCTCCTACCAAGATCCCCCAGGTCCTTTCCAGCAGAGCTCCTCCCCAGCTCATCCATCCCAGTCTTTATCACTGCAAGCATCCCTTGAATTTCACAAAGTTCCTTCTGAGCCTTTCCTCCAGCCTGTTGAGGTCACTGAATGGCAGAGTAATCTGAATGCGATACTTGCACTTGCCTTTGGTTGCACTTGTCCTTCTACAGGTGGCTGAACCTAATGCGAGTGAAGGCTGAGGAGCCAGATAGAACATTATAGTACCTCGCCCCCTCCTCTTGGCTTTCCGTTTCATGCCAAAATGGAAACAGTTTGAAAAACAAGGAAACTCCAGAACATACTAATAAAGGAGAAGGGTGTTTTTCTCTAGCAGGTACATTGTAACTGGTCACACAGCACACTCTGGGAGGCAGGACCAGGATTTCTGCTCACCTGCATGCTGTGAGGCACACAGCACAATGCTTTCACTGGTTAAAAACTGCTACTAGTGCTTATGAATGTCCACAGAAGTGACAAAGCCGAAGCTATGGCTGCAGCACTTCCAGGATGGCCTAGATCTTTGTGCTTGCAGGTGACAGGAATCCATCCACACACTCTTTCCTTGTTAACTGGGTGTCAGTCTGCTGCCAGCAGCCAAAGACAGTCTTCTTTTCCACAGGCATGACCACAATTTGTGGAGCGAGGTTTAGGGCCTTCTAATCTCCTCTCCTTATCCCAGCTTTTTTTGCAACTTACCTCTGCTCCCACACTCTCAGCAGACCTCAGGTTTCCAGCAATCTCATGGGCAGAGTAAGGGAAAACACCACCACCACCACCACCAGTCAGTTAGGAACTGAGAACATGCTGACTAAAAAAAGCTTGAAGACCTTGACCAGCATATGTGCAGGGAGAGGAAGGGGTCATGAAGGGCTCTTTCTCCTCCCCTTTCCACATCTTAGGTTCCTGCCTCGAACTATGGCCATACAAGCCTAGAAGATGAGATTGCATAGGCAGGGCTGCCTTCCATTAATAGTTTGGGTTTGTTGTGGTGGTTTTTTTTCACAAACACCGTCTGCCAAGCCAGTGACTCCCTTCATCATCTTTATGAACCTTACACAGTGAGGTGCTACCACAAATTCCCACATGAGATGCCCCACTTCCCTATCCCTTTCCAAGCACTATCTTCCTTCCTGGTGATACTTGCTTACCTGGCAGCTCTGATTTGTGCCAAAATAAATTTCTCAATAAAAGGAAAACCCTAACACTGTCCCCTCCCAGCCCACATGCCTCTCAGTGTTACTGCTGCCTCACTAAAGAGTTATGGCTGCATCCAGCTTTTGAACAACAGCAGTGGGGCTGTGGGGTGGACTGGGAGGTGTAAGCATTTTCACAACTACTGACATTGTACCCATGCTTATGCCACAGCCTGACTGTTTATATCTTCGACATCACGGCAAAATAGCTTGTCACTGGATCAGAATGCAATTTCCTTGCCATAAATCACCTCCCTGTGCCTGGTGCAGGAGCAGATGCCAGCCATAAATTTACTCTCAGTGGCACAGAGCTCCTGGATGAGAGGTCGTGTTCCCAGGTGTGAATAAATAAAAAGTACACACCTCATGGAAACAACACCAACCAGCTGGATTGCAGCTTTGCATGGAGGGCAAACAAGCTTAACAGGAGGCGTTCACAGTGCCCCTTCTCCTACAGCCTCATTTTCTTCAGCTCATTTAGCTTTACTGTTTTCTATTAAGATTCGACCATCTCCCTGCTTGCTGACTACCCTCTCTTCCTTGGCAAAGTACAGAAAAGTTTCTTACCTGCTTTCTTGATGGCTGTGGAGTTCACCCAGGGGACTGGCACCAAATTGCCTACTTGCACAGAAGAGCTTTTGTGTGACCAGCCCTTGGTCTTGGTTAACTGAGGTTCTTGGTTGTCTGAGCATCCCTTTACATCTATTGTGAAAGCTAGAGAGATATTACCACATGTGGATCAGACCCTACTTTGTCCTGTCATGTATCTGAAGAAAGTGCTTGTTCTCCACTGAAGGAGGGAGGAGAGTGTTCTGGTGCAGACACCTGAATTTAGCATCCTAGTTGGGTGTTCAGCTCATGGCAGCTGGACGCAGTGCACTGAACCATGCCTTTTGCTGGTAAGGAGCCCTTGTGTTCTAGGAATGCACTTCTGGGCTTGCCAAGAAATTCGTGACCTTCAACTTTCATGGTCTAAGGAAACAAAATACACAGAAAAAAACAACCAAAACAAACCAACCAACCAAAATCCCTCACAACCCTTCAAAACAACCAAGCAAGCAAACCCCCCCCCCCCCAACCCTTCAAAATGCAAACACGCCTTTTTTTACTGCACAAAAATCCACCCATGTCCTTGGAAAAGCAATCTTGTGAGAAATATTACTATCAGTGCTGGAAACTCTCTTGAGTCCTGTTTCTGAACTGAAGACAGTTCTGTTTCTGAACTGAAGACAGTTCTGTTTCAGAACTGTCTTCCCCTGAGCAGCTTTCACCTGTGGAAGGCTTGCAGAGCATCCGAATGGCTGCAGGACTCATGTTCATGGTGCACTCACAGCCTCTCCCATTTTCTGTTTGGTTGCCCAGCCATACCTAGGGAACTGCCTCCGTAGCGCTGCTGTTGCAGACTGACAGGCATCAAAGGATGCTGCCTTCTGACAAGAGCACTTCAAGACCCCATGAGGAACTGTGTTTTGACTTCCCAAATTAATATGCAAAAGTAAGCAGCATGACTCAGCCACGGGGCACTGCAGCTCTCCTGTGTCCCTTTTACTCTTACCAGCAGCTTGGATTTTATGCTTGGAGCATCGTTCTTTCCCCATTCCTTGTCTCTCAACTGGTCCTTTCTTATCCAGTTCCCATTCCTGTTCTTCCTATGAGTAATTCTTCTTCTCTGCTCTGTATTCAACAAGTGTTTGAAATGAATGAAGGTGGTGATAAATTATTTAGGATTGTACAAGGGAATCTAACTAGGTGCAGTGGGAAGGAATTAAGCAAGTGAGACATAAAGGCTGAAGATCAGGAAAATATTTCCTTGAAGTGAAATGTAATAGAGGGCAAGCCTGCCTCTGGGGCAGCACAGGAAGCTTCTCCTCCCATGAGATTTAAGATTGCAAAGAGCAGAAAATGGTCTTTAAGAGTAATCCTTCTGGGACAAGCTCTTAGCTAACCCAAAAGACAGGATTTGCCTCTCCCTTCTCAGCACAATGGTGGGACACAGCATGTGAGACAGCACTGAAACAAGAACACAAAGAGATGTATTCATGCTGCAAACTCAAACTGCAGTGGGCAACATCCCTTCAGTGCAAACAATTGTTTTTATAACCTGTTTTAAGACTCTTTTATATAATCTTATTACTCAAGTAATTAATTTTTAGCAATGAATGTGAGAGGACACTGCATTAGCACAGCACGTAAATTTGGGACTGAAAAGAAAGCTCACTAGCCCTTAAAATGAGAGTTATTTGTGAAGACTACATCTAAGATTTCTAATAGTCCTCTGAGCAATATCAAGGTTTTCTGCTTTCATTTGCTGTGCTGTCTCCTTTCATTACAGAATGTCTTAGCACAAACCTGTCTGCCACGGTCTAGAATTCTTTTATCTCTTGTTAAGTCTGCTTTTTTTTTTTTCATTGATCACTTCCTTCTCATGCAAAGACTTGATATGTTTAACCTTCATAATCTTCCTACTTTGCAGTTGTGGGTCTGTAATTACAGGCTGTCTGAGGGCTCACCTAGCAATAAATCAAGTTGTGCTAATTGAACAAAAACTTGTCCAAAAACCTTCTCACTGAACTGATTATTTTACTTTTTCTTATTGAAAATTCTATAGCTCAGAAACAGGACATAAACTGGTAACTTATGTGAAGTCTCAGGATTATTTTGGCAACTCACAAATCCTATTCTGGCTGCAGACAAAGTGGTACCTCCAGCAAGTCTAGGATGCTTGCTGTGGGCGACCCAAGGAAACTGTGAGTGGACAGATGTTGGCTTGGGTGCAGCCCATTGTTACTGGACAATTTTGTCACGTAGAGCAGTGTGACATTTTAGTACTACAAGCATCCATTCCAGCCTGAGGGCATTGCAGCTTAGTTGGTTCACCGAAATGGCTAAAATTTTGCTGCTTTTTAATAATGGCTAAAATTTTCCTGCTCTCACTTCCTGCTTTTTTTCCAGTTTCATTAGCTGAGTTATATGCTTAAAGTACATCCATGGGACACAACTGTCTCTGGAGCAATTTCCACTCCAGTGCTGAATTAGTTACCCAAAGCCCTTGAAGCTGCTGAAGTATCGTGTTCCTCTTGACCTAATCAGAAAGGCAAGAGTGCAAGATCATCTCACATGGCAAAGTCAGCTCACCTGAGCCACCTGTGTGCTTTACATGCAACACTTGTGGATGGTGGCTTCTACACACAGGTCTTATGAGTTCATAGTGACCAAGCCATGTGCTGTCATTGGTACAACCATCAGACATTTGGTCAAGCAGAGACACATGGATGGCAACACCTGATAATAGGGACACACAGATCTTGAAGTTTTTAGGATGCCTGATGGCTATGTGAATTGATGGGAGATACCTGTTAGCACTGGCTTGCAGAGCAGAACAGTATAGCAATTAATACTTCATTACTTTCTGGTAACACCAAAATAATTTATCTTTTTTTCCCTCCTCAACTACCATATTGCATGGGACTCGTGGCAATGCATGTTCTTCTCTTTAATTTACTGCTGTTGAGGTGACAACTGCCTGGTATCCTCGGGTAGAACTTACTTCTTCAAACCTTCCGTGCTCCAAAGAGCTGACAGTGATTTTAGATTCCCACAAACATAGGCTGGGGAAGCAAGAAAAGTAATTTTACAACAGTTTTATAGTACAGGATCCTAATGCTTCAGAGCTGTTCACAAGAAAAGCCTCAAGGTGGGGATGGGGAATGCAGAAGTAACCAGAAGGGGGAGGTTTCTCATCACTTTTTGTTCCTCCCAGAGGATATTAGCTTCACACTGATGCCAAACAATATTGTGCGTGTTCTTTAGTCTGGCACAATTCCTCCTGCCTTGCTCTTTATCTGATCTCCGGGATAAATCAGTTGACTCATCTTCCAAATCCTCAGCTGGAATTTCCCAGTATATCAGTAAGCAAAACAAAGCTTTTGCATGTCCCAGTGGTTTCAGATTCCTTCCCTCTCATTTAATTAGTTCTTGTAGTAGTTAATGGCCACCAAGTCTGCTCTCTATTTTTCCCCATGGGTTATGAGAGTCTCATTTATAAATGAGATCTTGGGAGGCATCAAGTAGAAGAGGAGGGCTTTGACACTCTGACCTTCAACATTTTATTTATACTTTGCTAAGTCTTCATTTTCAGGCTAAATGTTGCAGCAAACCGAAACCAGTGGAGGATAACAGAGTCAAAGCTTTTCCTGAGCACTGACACTTTTTGAGGAATGATTTGAGACTCTTTGGACACATCACCCAAGTTAACTTTAGCAGCTCTTAGGTCCAGGTCCCCCATCACTAACAAGTTCCTCTTTGACCATTGCATTATGCCTCATGGGCTGTTGAGTACAGAGGGACTTGTGGCCAACCTGGTCTTGAACAAACAGCTATAAGCTTCAGCAACTCCACATACACCCTAGTGTCCCACAGATGTCTAAAGGACATTCTCCTTCACAGAACATCAAGAAATAACGGTAGGTAACTGTGCATTCCTGTAAAGACTTCTTATTGGTGGTTGGTGAGCAAACTTGAGGAGAAGCAATTGCATGCCATGGATTAAAGAGAAGCATTGTCAGGACCTTGGAAAGCCAAGATTTTTTTTGTCCATATAATGTTTCAATGAGCAAAGTTATGCCAAGGGAAAGAAGAAGGAGAAGGTTAGCAGTAAAAAGCAGCAGCTTTCAATTGCATTAAAAAATAAATAAAATATTTAAATGTCTTCTTACAGTGAAAAACCTGAAGTGAGTCTTTCCCATCTGTTTTTTATACATTTCTAAATAAGCATATGATTATTTTTTAATGTTTTCTCCATAGGGTGTTAAAGTGTTATTAAGTGACGCTGGTTCCTGAGCCTGTATTTTTAAGAGCCCACCACGACTGCTTTGCAGCAAGATGTGCCAAGGCTTGCATTTGACTCTGTAGTGCTCAAAGACTTTGAGTTCTCATTATCACTATGGCAACTATTAATCATTCGTTTGTTGTAACATGATAAATACATGCCCTCGACTAGAAAGCATGTTATAAATCACTGGAGTACCCTCAGAGCTGCTCTGTGTAACACTAAGTCAACCAGAGGAAAATACAAGTACAGCAGCAAGGATGTGAAAGTGTTGCAGCAAACCTTGTGATTTTGGTCATCAGAAGAACAAGGTAATTGAGTTCTCAATTAGGTTTTTGCTTGATTTCTCAAAACAGTAAATGCTCTTGGTGTAAAGAATTCACTCTAAACTGTAGAAGCTTAGAAGTGTGATAGTCATGCATGTCTCTGCCATGCACTGGGAGATGGTGTGCTGACCCACCACCTTACCTCCAAGGAGCTGGATCCACCATGCAAGGATGAAATTTCAGGTCTTGGAGACACTATAGGTGCATCTGCAAGGATCTCCACTCGCCAAGGATAGATTTTTTGGGGCAGATAAGATTTTCCTTGGGCACAGAGCTACACTTACATGGTGACACTGTGTATTCTTGAAGTTCACATGAAAGTATCTCTGTTGTCCATGCAGCATGAGTACATCCCTTACATGGTTACAAATCAAGAGCCAGCCTAAGACATCCTCTCCTCCTTCCTTTTTCTAGCTCCTGTACGCTCTTTCCAGTCACCAGTACCAATCATGAGACATGTTCAAGGACATCTGCAAAGACATTTTAACATTCACATTAGCACCAAGCAAGACTTACACGTAGCTCTCTTGGCCTACTACTGCCCCACTGGCCACAGCAAAGCCTCCTTACTTCCCCTCACCAAGAGCAATTGAGGCAGACTGCCTTATGCCAAACTGACTGGGGAGAGCAGCCTGTGGAGCAGATGGGTTGGTGTGAACATTCACTTAGGTTTTCTGTGTGATACCTTATGGCCCTCAAATGTTAGCAGGGCAAGGGACTCCCCCCATTCATATAGCTGTTCCTGTTTTATCTTTACAGCCCAATGCTGAGAGTGATTTCAGTGCTCCAGGCCATGGGATCAGGAGATGTCTGAGGCTACAAAGCCCGGTAAGAACATGTTAAAGAACTAGTCTGGTCCTGTTTCCAGAGCCCACACTGAGTTATCACGGCAGTTATGCCCAAAAGCCTTCTCCACGTGAGTTAGCTGACTTACTCCAGAAGCAGCCCCTGCAGCCAACCAGCATACTCGTAGCACAGGGCAGTGATTGTAACCATAATAAGCCAAGAAGTGTCATTGGCACCTGGAGATTTCTAACTGCCCCAAAAAACCTTAGCCTTCGTCTTGACAGGCCACAATGAAGAGTAGAAGCCACTACCCAATACCACTTAGCCTTTGCACCTCTTTTGAGACATTTAGTGATTTTTTTTTTCTGGATCAATGTGAGTTGTATCCAGGCCTAAGGCCATCATTTATACCAGTCACTGGCAATGACAGTTGATGGCAGCTTCAAAAGGCTCTACAGTGTCAATATCAGTAGCATCCCAAAGCATCTCCTTTGCTCCATAAGCAGTTCAAGGGAATTATTATTCACTTTTATTTGGTACTTGTGAGACAACATCTAGAGTACTGTGGCCAGTTTTCAGCCACCAAGAGAGTGATCAGCCAATTGGAGTGAGTCCAGTTTGGATATAGTCCAAGATTAGGACTGTTTAGGTTGGACATTAGGTAAAACTTGTTCACTGAGAAGGTTTTTCTGCAGTGGAACAGGCTGTCCAGGCTAGTGGTAGAGTGACCATCCCTGGACATATTTAAAGGACATGTAAATGAGGTGCTTAGGGACATGGTTTAGTGGTGGGATTGGCAGTGTTAGGCTAATGGTTGGACTCAATGATCTTAAAGGTCTTTTCCAACCAAAATGATTCTATGATAAGATGATGAAGGAGATGGAGCACACAATGTACGTGGTGATACTGAGACAGCCAGTTTGTTCATCCTGGAGAAGAGACAGCTTCAGGGGAAGAGGAGGTGGGGTGGGAACTTCTGGCTGTCTTCAGCAACCTAAAGATAATGGAGTCACGTGTTTCTCAGGAGCATACAACAAAAGGACAAAAAGCTACATGCTCAGGCTGGGTACAAGAATTTTCTGGAAAGGCAATTCCAGTTAGATATAAGGAAGCAAAAGTTCACCATGAAAAGAGTTAACCACTGGAGGAGAGGTCCTGAGAGGAGGTGGGATCCCCATCCTTGGAGACATTCAAAATTCAGCTAGGCATGGCATTGAGCAACCTAATCTAACCCCAAAGTTGGCCCAGTCCTGTGTTGGACTAGGACCTCCCAAGGTCCCTTCCAGTCAAAACTGTACTATGGTGCTGTGATCTTTTATTTAGGTCATTCCTACCTAGTTAATCCCCAGCAGCACGTCACTGCAGAATACATGCTACTTAATCCACCGCTCTTTGATCTTCAGGTCTGGAGTCAGTGAGGGGATCACTAGATGAACCCAACTCTGGAGAGATCTTGCCTCCAGAGATTTATGACAGCTAACTACATTCCTCACTCAGCCGACATGGCATTTTATTTTCTTTTATCCCACCCCTGCAAATCCCTGTGCCTGGTGTAGCAATTCTCCTCGGTGTTGTACAGAATCTGAAATAAAGAATTCAAAGATGTGTTAGCACCACCAGGAAGGAAAGGCTTTAGAATTACCTTGTTGCTGTACGTCTTATATTCAGATTAATCAGGGAAATAATCACACATAATGTTCATAAATAGATGGATCCTGTGCTCCTAACAGAGGCTAAACTTGCAGAAAGAAGAA
Organism: Actenoides lindsayi; assembly: GCA_025331215.1. Taxonomy (NCBI): domain Eukaryota; kingdom Metazoa; phylum Chordata; class Aves; order Coraciiformes; family Alcedinidae; genus Actenoides; species Actenoides lindsayi. The sequence goes on from WTSP01009118.1 coordinate 21,758, forward strand.
AAAAAAATTAAAAAAAAAATAAAAATCAAAGGATGGTTTACGTCTGAAAACAGCAGGCTGAGCGGATGGAGAAGGGAAATCTTCTCATGGCATTTCTATTCAAGTCCAGCCTCAGCATAAGGTGATCACATTATGTATTTAAAAATTAAAACCTCCCATTTTTCTGAAGGGAACCTTATCAGAAGGATTATCTACAAAGGCTACACAGAAAGATGTCACAGCAAGGAATAATGTGCCAGACTGGATAGGAGCAGCAGTAAAGGGGCTCCGCGATGCACGGCACCATCGAGATACTGAGATAACGGCCTCTTTGTTCCGTAAATGTTTTTCCATAACGCTCATTGCTGAACTGGCAGAGCACTTTCAAGTCATGCACTAGGCAATATGACTAACAGCTGTCATGGGTTTTTTCCTTTCATCCTGTCCCCAGGGACAGAAGCTTGTGCAGTCATGGGGAGGGGGAGGCAATTACATCATGTACACACATTTGTATGCACACATACGCACCCACATGCGTGCACACGTACACGCCAATGAAATCTCTCCCTTGCACACATGTTGATTTATTCTGGGCTTTGTCACAGACAGGGGAAGAGCTAGAAGATGCACTTTCCACAACAGCAAGGGTGGAGATTAGCAAGACATTTAAAAGCAGAGATGTATTTCTTTGAAGTTCTGAAATTCAAATGTAGCACGCACAAAAATTGCATCCTGCAAGTAAGAGACAAATATTATCTTAAAAAAAAAACCAAACAAAATCAACCCTCCTCCGAAAGTTCCAGCCCAGAATATCCTTCCCTCTTCTCAAGACAAACAACTTTTGTCTGCAAAAAGCAACGTGAGATGTGGCAAGGCCAGAGCTGTAACAATGTTCTCTTCCAAAGCACACACTCAATGCTTTTATTACAGTGAAAAATAATAATGGGATACAGAGTGTACATGATGTAAACACCTTTAATGCAATTCTAATTTTATTGTTGCTTCAAGATCACAGATTGTTATGGCAACTAAAGAGGGAAAGGGGGGGAACCTGATCGCAGCATTAATTTGATATCAGATTCATTTGTTCCACATTTGTGCTTCAACGCATGCATAATAAACAATCCCAGTTAAAGAAAATTAATAATATTGAAGCTATAATAATGGCATTATGTAGTATCCACTTAACCCCCAAGTCTGGTTAAAAAAAAAATAAAAAAAACTAATAAATCCCTTATGAGTCTATTACAGTTCCAGCTGCAATACAACTCACATTATAATCAATAACACTTGTAAAGCAGGAAGGCCAATTTTCAGAAATACAGTCTATCAAAGCCCTGAGAACTTCTAAACCAACAACTGCAACAGTGGTCTGATGTCCCAGCTATAAACTCTGGGCAGGCAACTCAGCAGCAGCATTAGATCCCCATTGTAGTCTCTCAGGTGGGATGTGGGTGAGCATTGCAGTACCAAGTGTGGGGATGAATTCCTTGGTGCTGATGTGCCAGCTTCCCAAGGAAGGACAATGCAACCCCTGGGTGCAGCCCTGCCTAGGTGGGGAGGAGGCCTCTCTCGTGCTTTGTGACCCTGAGCCGTGAGGGTTGAGCCAGGATTTGGTTCCTAAACTCAGACTGAGTGTGAGAAAACTCACTGTAGATATGCAGCTCCTCAATGTCATTAGAGCACTTACCCTGGATGTCACAGACTCAGATCAAAACCTTGCATTGGCCATTGAAGCCAGGAACCTGAGCACACGTATGCTGCATTGGGTCTCCATCCACAAAGACTTGGGCAGATCTCCACCTGTGATGGAAGAAAAATCTTTTAAATTGGCTGCACATCTTCTGACTGGTCTCAGAATGTGCATGGAGCAGGAGAAGAGGATGAACTTCTTAGGCTGGACCTGCAAGCTTTCTAATGACTTTTGGGTACTGCGAGCTATAATCACAGCCACTGGCAAACTTAAGTACTCAGAGGTCACTTTGTTAACTGACACCCAAATTAGGTGTTTAAGGACACAGAAGGCATCTAAGTACTTCTGTAGTTCTGTAGCAGTTTCATGGTTTGAGTAAACAAGTTGTGGAGGAAACCTACATAGCGCTCTATCCAAGCATAATCTATCCAAGAGCACAGAGTCATTGCCTAGAGCCAAGAGCCACACACATCAACACGCAGAGATGGCTGATAAAAACTTTCATTTCAGGAAATACTCTCAAATTGGGAAGATGAGGAACAATAACTGAGACAATAAGCCCAGACAAATGATGTCCTGGTGGCTCAGATCTTCACTCAGGCTGAAATGTAGAACCACCATTGGTGTTCGGTGTGTGTTGGGTTTTCTGTTCCAGACAGGTAAGCGCCTCTGTTACCCACTATATATGAAGGTAGTATAGGTAGGAAACAGAACACACACATTTACATGTAAAGACACTCACACTCTATCAACAGCTCAGCATTCCTCCTTTCATCCTTCATGAGAATAAAAACTAACTGCAAAACCCTAAATTTTTCCACTAAACAGAATACCCGTTCTGCCCAAAAGATCAATAAGTGTAAAGTAGAAAAAGATTGAAGCAACTTAAATGAGGATTCTTAAGGGAACCATATCCATCTCTGATAAAGGGAAAAAAATAAGCAGCATAAGAGAAATGGACGATACAAGCTATTGCCCTCCAAGGAATGTAAAGTCTGCAGCTTACCCAAACATAATTCTGGAGGCTTTGGGGCATGAAGTGTGGTTTCACTTTGAAAAGGACCCATTATTAATAGTGTCATGGGTTTCTGGGATTACTGTGTCTCAGAGGTTTATTGCATGTTCATTTGCTCTGTTTACTAGCAAAATGTTTCTTCTTCAGATTCTCATCTTCCAGGGCCATAAATGCAGCTTAGGATCTGAAAGTCAAGATGAGCTCTTCCAGGCTCATCCATCAAGAGTAATAAAGTGTCTCCTGGAGGTTACACATGGGTAAGCAAGAGCACAGTCTGACAGCAATGGGATTACACCATGTGCCCTACAATTAGAAATTAATGATTAATTCTTTCAGATGGTGCAGAAGATAGAAAAGGCTTCAGTTCCTGAGTTCTGCTAGTACACTGGGGCTGGTGGCATTAAAAATTGCATACTCTTCCCCAGTCTGAAAACATAACTCTCAGCACTCAAAAAGCATCCCGGCTTACACAGGTGAGAACACACCTTTTCTGTGTCCACCGTTTTCAGAGTAGAAGTAGGTTTTACTCCTACTTCTTTCCTTGGAGAGGCGAAAGCAATAAGGCAGGATGTGGCCTGGGGGACAGAAATAGGAACATTCTGCTAATTTGGAGTGAAATAAAACATGAAAACAGGTTTCATACAATTGACTAATAAATGTAGAAACCAGAAATTAGTCTATTCTGTTTCCAGACAATAGCCTCATTCAAATGTGAGTCTGTAGTCCAGCTTTCAGAAGCATCATCCTGTGCCCAGGAGCCAGGTAAAACCATCTTTTAGTCCAGTTGTTCCAAACATATCCATATTATTCTTCTAGCAATAAAAATGAAGCAATAGGTCTCTTTACAAAGGATTTCCAGAGTCAGCAGTACTTGCATTTGCAAATCATAAACAACCAAACTCAGTTCATCAGAGACAGTCTCACATAGCTACTGGCTTCCAGTTCAGTGTTATTCAGTTATTGCCAGCATCACTGCTTCTTTCTTTTCTTTTTTTGAGCTTATTTCTGGCTATTGTTACTTGACAAGGAAAACCAATATCATAAACTAACCACATGTTGTGTTCACCATCACTGGAACTTGGTGCATAAGATGCAGCAGTAAATTCTTAGTCAGTCAGAAATACAGACGGATCTTTTTTTCTCCTGCACTGAACTGTCATGAGCCACTCCACAGCATGGAGGCAAAGACTTAATGTTCTTGGTGATCAGGGGTAACTAACCTGCAGTCTTCGAAAAGACTTCGATCTTTACAGGACAGGCCACCTCCATCAAGCTGATCACACAAAACCTGTGCTCAGGACTACACCCTGGCACAAACATAATCTTTTAAGTTCTTCTGACCTGCCAGTGTAATCTGTATTAACTGACATGTCATGCAGAGTTGTGGGAATTCATTTGCATGGTTGAACCAGCCATGACAGGAAGTTGAAAATCTGACAAAACCTCAAAGGGGAAACAGGGTGGAAACGATGGGCTTCCTACAGAGGAGAGCAAATTAGATAAGACAATGATCTCTTCTGGGCTTGAAGGCCAGGAATTGCCTTTATGTTTCATAAATAAACATGCAATTGGTGTTTTTGCTCATCGAGGTACTTGGATAATGGCTTTTCTTTTTTTTTTCTTTTTTTTTTTTTCTTTTTTTCCAACATGGACCATCATCCAAGGCTAACAAGGACAGGTTATTTGTGCAGAAATGGAAATATTTGTCCTTCATAGTTCACTTCTCTTTTGACATTCTTTATCCCTGATTGGTCTGCTTTAAAAGATAGAAGCATCCAGCCATGGAGAAGCAATAACACCCAGCAACAGAATAAGCTGATGACACAGCACAAATTTTGTACTTTGCGCTTGGTGCCTGGCACTTGGCAACACCATGGGACCTGAATCCAAAAGGGTTTTCTTTGCACAACACATTTAGCAGATTCTTCAGAAGAACAAACACATTTAAACAGTCCATAAGCAAGGAGTAAGCAATTAAAAAAAAAAAAAAAAATTACCCACCTGCTTCCATTGGGCTTTTGAAGATACTGAAACTGGGTCATGAATTTTGGCCACATGGTCATGAAAGGAGGTACTGACCCTCCAGATAGTATCCTCAGTCTTCCTCTGAGAAAAAGACCACTCAGATAGGGAGGTCCCATCTCCCTATAGCCTCCTGTTTCCTTTGGGACAATCTGAAAATACCTCCTGTAATAAAAAGTTCCATGTCCTGGTCAGGTAGATAAGTAACAGGCATGGCATGTCCCTTTCCCAGGGACAATGCAACATAAACGATCTCTGTATGTGAGTTATATAGGATATAGTTTCTGTAACGCTGTTTCCCATTATCCTATTGCTGATCACTGCATCACTAGATGATCTCTAAAGGTCCCTTTCAACCCAAAGCATTCTATGATTTTATGATCTTTTTCTCTATCAACTGTTGCTGTTCTGGAACTAGAAAGCACATGCTGAAGGAAAAATAATTCCAAGTAAGGGTTCTTAGGAAATTTAGGCAAACTCAGATTTATTTTTTTTTTCCTATCCCTTCTTTTCAATATGGAAATGAAACTTCTAAAAATTCTTTTCCAGCAAGAAAACAGATCAGCAGGGTTTTCCAAACTCCCCTCACCATGGCATTCTGCAGAACTGCCGCCCAGAGGTGAAAATGTCAATTCAGATGTGATTTGGGGATTTAGATTTGGTCACTTTTGACTAGAATGCAATCTTTGATGTCTTCCTGGTGGTATATCTTAGATGATGTTGACTTGAACTAAGAGAGAGCAATCAAGACAATACAGTGAGCTAATAGAACCTGAATCTTCACTTGTGTTTCATCCATGAGAACCCAGTCGCAAGCAGCATAAAATAATTAATACTTGCGATTCTGAAGTTGATTTTTACAGTGATTTCAAGCTTTTCTTGTTTAAGTTTGTAATCTTTAGAGTATTTTGCTCCTTCAAGTGCTTTTCTGCCTGTGATCTCTCAGCAACTTATAGTGATTAATGGAAGCTCCAGTATACTGTCATATGATAGAGGAGACATGGGATTACAGCAGTTTCTTCTTCAAGAAATGAAAATTGCACCCTCTAAGCCACTAGAATAAAGTAACTGATGATGAACGTTGACTTTAATGGCTACTGGGGATCTCTCACTCCGCTACTAAAATTCAGCCACTTGTAGGATGAGAATGCAACTGCCACCCAGCTGTCTGCAGCCACCCGAAAAAGCAGTTCAGAGACAGCTGTTTCGGGATCACAATGCAACAGAAATGGTAGCAAAATGTTGTTGACGTTCAACAAAAGCAATTTCCCTAACTTAAAAAAAAAATAAAATGAAAATTGAAAGGCCTGACCTCCTTCAGTTAGGAATGGTTCAAAGCAAAATGTTTTCACCAAGCTAAATTAAATATTTTAGGAGGTTATTGGGAAATGTCATAATTTGGTTTTAGATTTGATCCATTTCAGAAAACACTTTTGGACTTGCAGTGTTTTCAGTGCAGTGAAATGCTGCTTATAACATTAACAGCACAGAGATGAGCCCTGTGACATTCTGCAGCTGGATGGGAAGGGATATCCCATGTCCCAGAGAACTGGACTCCAAAGAGATGAGTCAGGCAAAGAGTGGAAAGAGATTTCAAAGGTCAACAACTAACCCAGGCCTTCCAAATCACTCTCTGGTGTCTCTCTTTTATTGAATTCCACCTTCTGATGGTATTTCCATGCTTTTGCTTGTGAAGGATTCTCATCGGGTTGAGCAGCCCTACCTTGCATGGCCAGACGTGAAGGTAGGCATTTAATTCCTGATGTATCATTCTTTTTTTGTGGTTACAAATGGCTCAGGCTTAGAATGAAAATAAACAAGCAAAAGTGTCTGGCATTTGTTACCTCACCCAAAAGGTAGCTCAGGTGAGTTCCTGGCAAATAAAACCTGTTTTCTTTAAAGACATAAAAGCCATTATGTTAATCTTGGAGCCGGAGGACTTGCTTCTCCCCCAGCCTCACAGATACAGCCAGCTCCGCTGAGTGCATGGCTCTGTGGGCTGCCCTGCTACCATGCCATTCATGCTCTGGAAAAAAAGCAAAGCCCTGTGGCCATTGTTAATGTGGCACAGATTAAAGACATCCTTTGCTAGGCAGCGTTCAGCCAGCACACAGAGCTCATGCTGCCTGAAAACAATTGTGCAAAAACACCTTTAGTGACCCAGGCAATACCCAACCACACCATGGACTCATTGCCTGGGGAAAAGACCCCTTATCTGTGAGAAGTGTGCATGGCATGATGAGTTTTAAATATGCTAAGATCCCTCTTAACGTAACTGAACATCAAAGCTCGAGCCCTTCAGCCAGGATTTCTAGGATCTCTGAATCACCTCTTTTGTGCACAAAAGACCCTGAGCTGTTTGTGGTGGCTGCAGGGTGCCCAGGGTGGCCCCCATCCCTGTGCAGGGCTCCTCTGTGCCACCCAGGCTATCGGCCACATCATCCAGTGATGAAGCTGTCAGCTGTCAAGTGCATGTGTGGAAGACATGCTAGAAGGCATTGATTTTTATCCTCTGATGAAGCCTCATGTACAAAATCTCCTGCAAAAGGGAACTAGCCAGAGATAAAACAGACTCCTCAAAACGAGGCAAAAATAACGTTACCATCTCGCTCTTCAGCTGAGCCCAAGAGGGTGTGCAGACATTCTAGGGCACTCAGCCCCAGGGAGGTGCAACAGCCGTGCTGAGGGAGACAGCCACCTTCTTCTGCCCAAGGTGTAGTGCTGCTGGGCTCCCTGCAAGCCCATGATGGGGGGGCTCATGCCTGGCAAAAACTCAAGTGACTGTTAAGAGGTTTGCCATGATTTGCAGTAGACTTCCCACTGTTGTGAAGATTCCCATGTCATCTGTCCTGAAGGAGAGGTGGGCTCAGCTCTCAGGGCAGTGGCACTGTGAGGGGAGGGAAGAGGGATACTTCGTTAAAGTCTAATTATGCTTTTAGATGCCTAAGGCTTTTATACTGAATTGACCTTCAGGTGCAAAGACTGACCCTTAGACGTCTCAGAGCGGAGGGCATCCCAGCTGATGGAGTCCAGAAGATGGTGGTTTCTCCTTGTAGCTGGATCAGAGTCAAAACAAAGAAGCAGAATGAACAGATGGGATAGGTTTCACCTCCAAACCCCTACGTGCACATGTGGTGAAAGGCAACCAGCTTGTCCCTGCCACTAGCCCAGCCAGCCTCCCCGTGCCTGTGAGGACCCAGGGTGGCCTTCGATGTCTTCCCATCCATCCTCAACCTAGAGAATGTCAGGATGGAGCATGATCACGTAGTAAAGACATTAAATGCAATTGTCTGATGAGAGCAGAGTCAGAATTCGGCAGTCCAGGGCCAACCAGGACCAGTGAAATATCTCAGGAGAACAGCAGGGACTGAAATAACAATGTGCTGACAAGAAGGACAATGGGTGGGAACTGATGGAGAAAGTGATCTGAAGAATGGACAACCAACCAGTTAATCAAAAGACAAGGAGCCACAGGGTGAAATAAAGGTGGGAGCAATTAGGCAGCGGAGATTGGCAGAGGAGTCAATATGAGACAGTAGCTGACAGGTAGGGCAGGCGGCTGCGGTCCCAACAGGCAGAGGGAGGAAACTCCAGAGCACCAGTCTGTCATTCCCCCTGGTACTTATTCCCCTCCCCTTCCCCTTTAATCAAGTAATTGCTTTTTCATCCGGAATCACCTTTTGCCTTTGCCGCTGGCAGCCTTACCATTTATTATCTAACCCCTCCCTCCCTAAGGTCATCCTTCCCATCTCCAGTCTCTCATGGTCTCCCCAGTTCATCCTGAACACAAACAGCCATTTCCCATCCCCCATCCAAAGCCAACCCAGTGCTCCTGCCATCTCATGCACTCCCGTGTTTTTCCCCACCATGCAATGGCAGCACCACTCATCACATCACTAATGAGCTGTTGATATAAACATGTCTCTGAATAAAGGACATGTTCCTGCAGCTCCCAGACATTCAGGGAGGCTCAGGCTCTGGGAAAAAGCAGCTTCCTGTGAAGACAGGTTATTTCAGCTGAAAGGGTGTTTATTCAGAATAACCACACCATTTTCATTGGGTGCAGAAAGAGTGAGAACTGAAGCACAGAGGGAAGACCTGATATCTGCTCCTGCTAAAAAAAGAAAGCAGAAGAAAATGCTAAGGGCAGCTCTTGCCCATGTCACCTGGGATACGCCTGTGGTGGTCTCCAGAAGGTTGTGTGGGGCTCCTTGAGCTCTACTTGGGCAGCACCAATCTGAGCTAGCTTGGTACAAGAGATGTGTGTATAGAACCTGCACAGTCTGTGTGGCTCATCTTGGGTCAGGGGGGAGGTCTGTACAACTCAAGAGCTTCATTATCCCCAGCCATTACAACAGCAAGCAGGGAACAACAAGAAAAGGAAAAAGGGAAAAAAGGGGAAAAAAGGGAAAAAAAGGAAAAAAGGGAAAAAGGGGGAAAAAAAGGGGAAAAAAGGGAAAAAAAGGGAAAAAGAAAAAGAAAAAAGAAAAAGAAAAAGAAAAAAGAAAAAGAAAAACCTGTGACGTTTGGGATACCATGCTTCCTGACAGATGAAAAACATCACCACCACCAACTCTGTATAGCCGTGACAGATGAGCTGGCAACTGCTCTAGGTCACAGCCAACCTTTGCTGAACTCATGCTGGACCCACAGAAATGTTCCTCCCAGCCCTAAAACCCTGCCTGCACACCCTCCCACCCACCTTTCCCAGCACAAGCCCACTACCTTGGTAAGGGGAGGGGGGGAGCATTTTGCTCCCTGAATAGAGCAGCAACAGGCAAAACACCACTTTGTCTTCTTGAATAGAACCCTGTAAATAGTTTGGAATCAGGGGGGGGAAGAAAAAAAAAAAAAAAAAAAAAAAAGAACAAAGTAGTGAAAGGGGCTCCCCCAAAGCTTACAAGAGTTTAATGTGTCCTTTTCTGAGACTTCCTAATTTTCCACTGTCATATGAAATTTTAAGCCTCCAAATAGAAGCAATACCATCAGGATGATAGAAAAGCTCCTGTGTGCTCTTGAACTATTTTTTGATCAGACACTGAACTGGTCTAGTTAGGAAAGCCTGTTTGTTCTTGCTCAGGACAGACCTAGAAAGAACGTCATTTAAAATTATTGTTTGGTTTGGCCTCATTACTAAAAAAATGAGAATCTTTTTCAGCATGATTCATAACCATTTTACAAGTTTTTTGGATAACAAGAAGGAAAAGCTATGCAAACCTTTTCCTTCTGCCACAGCTGGCTCTTCAGGAGAGTAACCAAAGCAAAAGCAGGACAGAGAAAGGAAACTTGAAACAAACTGCATTTTAAAAGATCACCAAAATAGTTATTGGGGTTGTTTTGGGTGAAAGATGTCATAATTGCTTTTCCAAAATGTGCTCTTGAAAATGCTCTAAACCCACATTTTGACTCACTAGAAACTACTTTTTTTTTTTTTCCCAGGTGTCATTTTCAAAATTCAAAAGGTGAAGAAGGAGATCACCTGGTTTAGCCATTTAAAGAGAAGCAAATTTTACTAAATTTTTGCCACAAATTATACGTTTGGGACTTTTGCCACAAAACTCAGTGTTTGAGATATTTAGCTTCTATCTCCTGGCAGCTCTGCAAGCCACAGGGTGCTTCTTGAGACAAGGCATTCTCATTTCTCAGCTGTGCAAAGGTGCAACACCATGAGCTCCTTCTGGTACTTTGCTCCAGCACCCGGAGAAGGAGAGAGGGCAAAACTGATACTGAACAATAATTCACAGGCCCAGCATAGAGGAGTAACCAGTACATACACTAGGCCCAGAGGAGAAATAGCATATTTCACTAAATAAGGAATACTTTCAGTTCTTAGCACCAGAAAATTGCACTTTATAATCTGAAGGGGTAAAAACTTTCTCTTTTGCCTCAGTGAAATTTTGCTGGAAATGAATATAGTGAATGGACATAGTCCAGTGAATGTGTTGGATGTGACTTTTTTCACTGGGGGGAAGGTGTTAGAAAGGTAAATATAAAAAAAAATAAACCTCCCACCTGTCTTTTCAGCGTGTGGGTGTCAAGCTTACAAAAGTATTAACAGCAACATAACAGTCATAGCCAAATTTAGAGCAAACATCATATTTCATATGAACTAACCACATTACTATGCCACTCCTAAAAATGACAGATGATAGCTATTGAAAGTAAATCATAATGAGAGTTCAGATGGCTGTTAGGAAAATGCATAGGCAAGCACATAACTTAAGCTTGCAAACTATACGTGTTGAATAGAGACTATGTATTTTAAGCAAAATGAGAGTGTAATGTTCCCTAGAAGAGCTAAGCCCTATGAGTTCAATTACCCATTCACATGCTGAGTTCCTAAGTAGATGTCAAATTTCATGCGTATGCACATATTATAGATAATTATAAAAAATTAACATTTAATTTCATTAAATATTTAATTTCATTAAACAATATAAAATAATATAAATATATCAGTGTGTGTATAAGTATACACATGCACGCATAGCTGTGGATTTATTTTTTTTAATAGATATATGTGTGTGAACACGCACATGGAAACATATCGATGTAAGTTGGCGAAGGCACCCGTCGTGCACATAGGACTGATTGTATTGTGACACAACGGATTTGCAGAAGAGAATGGCAAAGATATAACAACAACAACAACAAAAAAAAGAACCCTGCTTGCAAGGACAAATTAGCATATTGTGAGATCCCTGCAGAGGAAATCAAGCATCTATACATTTCAGGCTACAATGTCCTGCAACAAAGAGATCGCTCCAGTTGCCTGCAGCCATATTTTTAAAGATGAGAAACTAATTAGCAACATTATCAGCATATCTTTATCACAAATTCTGTATCTAGCCCAGGTTGAAGAATGCTGTGCACAGGGAAAACATTTGACTTTAACAACATAATAAGAGGGCCTCAGTGGATTCTTAGTATAATAATAGAAAAAAATAATAACAGTAGCAACTACAATAGATAAGATGTGTTTCTCTTTTTCCAGAGTGGCTAGTGACAGATCTCAGGCACCTGATATCAGGCCCTCTTTCTTTGGCCAGAAATAGAAAGACTTTAATTTAACCCTATCCCAGTTTCTTGAAAATATGGGTTGCCTACCTCGGGGTGGGGTAGGGAGCGGTATGAGGGCTGAAAGGACCAGCCTTGGCAGAGTCAAGAGGAGAGGTGAGAAGGCATTCCTGGAGCAAACTACCCTCAGGGCTGCACACTGGGGACAACAACCTGGTTGAGAGCTAAGGAATGAACCTGTACCCATGCACACAGTACAGATGGCCCAGGGGCAACCAGAAAATCAAGCCTTTTGTGCAGAAAAAAAAAAAAAGACTGAAAAAAAATTTAAAAAATAAAAAGCTGACTTCTCTCTTTTCACTGTGATAAGGATGGAGGAGACTCTGTGGGCTGCCCACCAACAGCTGTCACTCTCAGTAAGCAACACCAGAGACCTCTGAAGTCCAGGAACAGCAGGAGTTGCTTTGTGTAAATTTTCACAGCCTACCAGAGATTTTTACAAGATGTGAATACTCAGGCCAGAGAAAATGGTGAGCAATGTTAACACACTCAGAGCAGCAGCTGGTTTTATGTCACTTGTGCTTGCTGCTTGGTGTTGTCCACTGCCATGATTTTACCAAGAAAATCATAGTAAGTGGTGCTTTTCCTAGCAGCTGGCATTCCTACCATTCTATGACTGTATTTTAAGTATCACTAGAAGCTTTCTGTCCCATATATACCTCTACCTAAAAAGAAGGCAAAAGCAGTTTTTATGTTGTTTATATTAAAGCCACTGTTGGGGTTTACAGGAATAAAAATTTATGCTGGATCTGGTGCCATTGAGCACTCAAGGACTGAGGTTTTCACCGTGGGTTTTAAGGTTTTACATAAGAAACCTGCCCCCAAGCTGTGCACATCGTGAGCTGCAGAAGTCAATACTGCTGAAGGGTCAAACCATCCCTGCTGGGACATGGTCCAGGGCAGTGTAGATGGTCAAACATGAGGCCCCATCAACTGGACATGGGAAATGTCACAGAAGCCTGAAGAATAGTAAAAATATGGAAATACCTCCTGAGGGAATGTGTGTCACTCATTGCTCCTGTAAAGGAAATTACAGAAAAATTCCAACTGACAAACACATACCCCAGGAGCAGCTCTACCATGGATGACAAACCCATCACAGTGGGGAACAGTGATTGCTGCACCCCTTCAAACAGCGTCCTCACTGCTCCAGGGCAAAGCAATTCATAAGAGACAAACAACCCTCAGACCATGCAAATTGCCACGCTTCCTGCGAAAATACCCTTCCTCAAATCCCAGAATCAGGAAGAGCCCTCAGCCCTCCCAGGAAGGGGTACAACATACTCTTCCCCTTCTCATCCCACCCAATTGTCACCAGGAGAAAGGAACCAAAGACCCCTGCGGAGTTTTTCCACCCAGAAAGCAAAAGGCAGCCAACATTTATCTAGCAGTCCTCTGGACGTCTGAGTGGTGTGTCACCTCTGAATTGATCGAATGTGTGTATTGCCAAAAGTCATCATAGTTGCTGTGGTGACTTCCTTGCTTACACAAAACCCTTTCTCACTTTGGGAGCCACCAGCTAAGCTGAGCCCTCAAGCAGTGCTGCCTGCAGCATGGCCTAGGGACAGTGCATGGACTCGAGCAAAACGCACAGATTTCTTCACCAAGCCCTATGGCTTTTGACTTGCACTGCAGCCCAACAGCTGGCCCAAAGCTGAGCCTGGAAACATGCCTGGTTGCATGTCAAGGTAGAGGGGCTGCAGGGAAAGCAAGGTTATACAAGTCACTGGAAATCACTGTAGCATCTCTGTGGTACCTAAAATGTTTTCACGGTGATTTAATCAAAGCATCCTCCAAGCCCCACATATCTGGAGTGTTTTATTTGAAAAACAAATGAGGTGGTCTGTCAGTCAATGCCAGAGCTCAGTTCAGAGGCACTGGATTTAAATAATGTTGTGGGATTTCGGTGCCTTGGCTCCCAGCAGAGCTGACAAAGCAAGACAGCTTTGCTGAAAGTTGATCTTGGAGCATAGGGCTAGCAGATGTGACACAGGACCTATGGAAGATCTCTGCTCTTCTGGACTGACAACTGCATTTGGTCAACCAGATTGAGCCACGACCGTTTAGTCTGATGTGCTGCTCTCTAAACTGACTTCATCTCCACTGAATTTAAAGACTTATGCATACATGTGGAGTAGGTGTCACTTCAGGCTGAATCCCCCCAATAAGTGCTAAAACTAAAAGGAAACTCATCCTTTGTTACCCATCTGCTTTGTATTGCAGATTTCCATTTTGCCCATCCCCAAAGATGGGAGTGCAGCCACAGGATGAACACAGGCATAAGCTGGGATGGCCATTGGGCAGCAAACTGACAGGCATCACAGACAGATGGAAATGGTTCCCAGTGATTACCCAACTAGTTCAGTGACTCCTGAAGCTGCCCAGAGACTGCAGCCAAAGCTGGGACAAAGCTGTAGACTTGCTGATCCAGGATGTGACTTTTGGTGAGACCACAGGATGCCTCTGTTGTGAAGAGTGGGCCCTGTCAAATTCACAAGTGCTTCATGTGACAAGCAGGCTTTTTGCTAGCACAATGTAGAGCTTGAGGGATTTACATTTCACTCATCTCTCCACTCACCACAGAGCAACTGAGTCATGGGCTCAAGGGTTCAAAACCAGCCATTTGCAGATCCTTCCAGTTAGGTGTTTGTCAACAGGGTTATGAAGCATTTGTACAAAACCAGAGGTGTTGTCATTCTTCCTGGTGAGTCCCAATTGCTTACTCTATGTATTGTGGTCAGCTGTAGACCATGCTTAAGAAAACATCAGTGAAAGAGCAGAGGCCCCTAGAAGTGCAATATTGCTGAGCTTGAAGGGGCAATGGCAAGGACTCTGCTGAAACACTACCCAAAATCTTCAGCGCTCCCAGGAGGGCTGGACCAGTTAGAAAGAGGTAAGACACATTTTTTGAAGAAGACAGAAACATTTTCAGAGGCCTTGAAAATACAGTGTGCTGGGAAAGTTGGAAAGCCCAAAGAAGCAAGATCTACCAAGAGACAAGGTAAAAGCCTTCCGGCACATGAAAAGCATGCTGCAAAAAAAAGGTAATGGACAACCTGGTTTCCTTGTTCAGGGCGTAAAGGACAAGAATTCATAGGATTAAGTCATGAAGAGGGAGATTTAGTTCAGATAGGAGGAAAAACTTTCCAGGGGTTGGAATAGCAGAGAACTGTAATGCATTTTTCTGACCAGGTGGACTCTACATCATTAGAAGCAGGTTTTAAACAGATTTTTAAAACAAGGGGAAAAAAAAAAACCAGCTCTCAGGAGTGCTGCTGGCATTGCTGGTATTCTTTCATTCCTTCCGGCACTAGAATTCTGTAAGTCAGTGTAAATACCTGCTACAAGTTGTACATGCTCTGTGGAAAGCTCACTTTTCAGAGCAGAGACCACAAAAATGGAAACTTGCATAAAGGAAGATGGCATAAGGAACACTGAGAGGTTTATGGCCCTATAACTTTTGGGGTTTAGAATAATACAGTCTATGATAGGTAACTACTTACAGCGTCAAGTTATTTACATGGGTTTATATATTCTCATAGTGACTTACTAGCAGCTGCCTGGTTCAGTTTGAAACTGTGAGCTACTAATATTTATTTATCAAAATATGGTGTATAAGGATGACATCTAAGGCTGGAAAAAACTTTCTGCATTGTCCCAAGTGGATAAAATTCTGCTCTGAGATTCAGAAAAAAAAATTGCAGCTGCTTCTGCATACCCTGTTTCAGCACATAGTTGGTATGAGTTACGGTGGCCTTGGGAACATAGGATCTTTCAGCAACCTGCTCACCTTCTCCAGTGTCATTCTTCACCCCAATAAATCTCATTCCCCTTATACAGAGAGACACAGGCACACACATAGGCATAGAGATATTTAAAGTCAACCCCAGTGAGTGGAAACAAAGAATGTTATTTGAGATGTGCCTAACAGATTGTATTAAAAAAAAAAAAAATTATTGAAAAAATTAAACCAGCCACAAACAGCCCTTGAGTACCCACGCGCCAAGTGTAATCCCCTCGTTAATTAAAAACGGCCGCATTATAACCCCCTTTCAAAAATCAGGTTTACAGTGGAAATGCCAACTGAACAGACCCCCCGCTGTAACAGCCCTGCTGGCACCTCCAGAACACAATCACCAAACAGCAAAACATATTGGCACCTCCTGTACGCGCAATTGAAATACCCGCTCGGCGCCGTCGCTCCCTGTTAATTGCTGTGTGGAGAAGCGGTCCCCGTACAACCTCTTTATCTAGCTGCCTCAGAAGCGCTGCCTCCTGCCACGCGCACTCGAGGGGCACGCTTGGCCGGGCTGTCGGGCTCGAGTGCCAAGCTCGGCGAGCTCGCCGAGCCCGTCCTGCCCGCCCCGAAAGCCGCAGCTGGATCGCTGCGCAGCTCCCGGGCTGGCACCTTGGCTCGCTCTGCTCTTGGCCGCTGCGGGGCCGTGCGACAGCTTGAACGCCTGGCTGGGCAGGATGCTGGGCTGGCTCACAGCAGCCTCTCCTTGCCTTGCTGGAGAGCAGCCTTCTCGCCGGGTCTCCACTTTACTCGTTTTTCTCCTTTGGATACCGGCAGCCTAACCCTAAAAACCTCACCTCCGTTAAAACCTGTTTGCTTTTGCACGCGTTGCATCCTCTCCTGGCCATTTTCTCTGTTTTCCACTGAAATCAAGTGTTTTGTGTAGCAAGGTTGCTCTTAGTCATGAGTTTCTTCAGTACCTTGTAGGACGCAACAGCACCCTGATATCAGCTATTAAAACGTACCACGCCACGGCTAAATACAGGCTGTAAAATGGCTTCTGCCTTCACAAGACTGATCCACTGTGCAAATTGAGGACCAGGGGCCAGATCTCCACAGGAGCTCTGCCAGTCCACACCAGCTGTCAGCATAACCACAGAAGATCAAGTATTTCTGTTCCACCTCGTCTCATCATCACGACTGTCAGCCCAGGCCCCACCATAGAATATTTATCAGTGGTGACAACAGGAAGGAATAGAAATATCAACTCTTAGGTTAACTTTTGCAGTGTCAGTAGTTAAAAAAAAAACAAAACAAAAACATTTCTCCTCTTAAAGTGATTAAACATGTTGGGAAAGATATGGAGGGAAAAAAAAACAAAGAAAAAGCCAACCATCCTTAGGGCTTAGGGGCGGGTTTGCTTTTTGTTTAACGAAGGGTTGGCAAAGGATTTACACTGCACGAAACTTGACATCTCGCTCAAATTCATCTGCAGAACTGGGAAACAGAGCAATCAGTGAAAGCACCAAAGTATTGGCATATCTGTGGGTCTGACCATGCAAAAGTTATACACAGTGAAGCACTAGGGGTTGCTTTGCACTGAGAGACAGTATAAGTCTTTGCATTTACATACCAGCTGTCATCGAGGCTTAACCAAAGTGCTTCCAATTTCTTTTTATTGTATTTTGTGTTGTGTTTATGTGTTGGAAATCGAAGCACAGAACCTGCGAGTCAGGGTGAAAAAAAGGACAAAGACAAATCAAAGGAGGTGCAAGTGGAATTCAGGTGCTTACATGCACAGAAAGCAATATTTAAAACTTGATGCTCTGCTACTGTCTAAGCTTAGTGATATCTAAACACTGAAAGTATAATTCTTCATTAATCAAAAATTTCTTCCTTTCCTCTACAGTGCTCCAAACCATTCACAATCCTCGCTGGGGGGTCCTCAGTCCAAGCCCCCACCAAGCATGGTCCCCTCCATCCCACAGCCAAGTCTTGTCATGCTCCAGTACCCTCCCTTCATGGCAAACTGGGGGCAATCTTAGGGTAAAAGATGAAGGACTCCACTGTGTCCCTGGCTGTGGACTGTGCCTGGCTGGAGAAGCTCTCCAGAGACCTCACCTTTGGGACAAAAAGGGAGTGAAGGTTGATCTGCATGGTCTTTGCCCAGCCCAGCAACCACCTAACTGACTTATGGTATCATCCTGCTCCCACCCAGAGGGTGGCCGAGTCTGACTCTCTCTTGGAGTCCCTAAACCCCAATTAGCACATGAGAAGTAGAGGTCCTTGGGTTTCCTGCTGGGGAGACATTTCCAGGTGCCCCACAGGGACTCCAGCCCTGAGCACTCTGCCTACAGCTGTAAAGGCACTGTGTCGGGGGCTAGACATCAACTGACTTCCTATTCAGGCTGCTAATAAGAACTCCCTTGACTAGGAAGACACCACCAGAGAGAATAAAACCATCTTCCTGCCAACCTGATTATATTTACTGTAAAACACGGAAGCAAATGAAATCTCTGATTGAGAGAGAAGCAGAAAGCCTTTAATCCCACTCTACGATGCTTGCCAGATTGACAAGTCTAGAAATACAAATGGCAGAGTAATTATACAAGACTCACTCATGTTGCTGTTCGGATTTGCTTTTTCAAATGTAGGAAAGAGGAAACAGAAGAGGCCTGGCTTGTTATCTTCTTTCCATAGCTCTTTGTGCAAATTTGTTAGAAATCTAAGTTCAAGATGCACAAAACTACTAGAATAAAAAAATCTTCTCTTCTTAGCTGCGGCACAATCACAGCATTATGGATTGATACAAGACAAAGGAAAAAATGAAAGGAGGAAAAAAGCAGTTTGGGGTAGAGGCATATTTTCATTCTTACAAGTCCTATAGCTCTTCACAGAGGAAGGTGGAAAGGTGCGTGCTGCCCAATCCACATCATTTTAAAGTTACATGAGAAGTCTCTAAAAATAGCCATCAAATCTATGAATTCACTCAATAAACAAACCTGACAGAGAGGAGCAAGCACTGAATTGTCTGGCAAATTATAGCCACTAAACATTAGGAACAGATACGTCAGGGCTTTGGGTCAGACGAGCTCAGCATGAACGTGTTCCTTCGAGGGCCCTTGAGGACACTGTACTTTTTAATTGGACTTGTACTTTCAATTTGAGACCTGAGTATCCATCACACAAAGCATTTTTTAAAAACACAGCATAGACAGGATTTGTCTTGCCTAATTCAAAACATCCACGCTGGGGACATCTGTATCTTGCTAAGCCTCCCATCCTTTGTAACCGTGAAGAGAAACAGGCACTTCTACAGCACGCTCAGCTGACCTATTTTAGATATCAGCTTCAGGGCAAGATGAATCATGCCTTGAATGTGCCAATTTCCCTGTGGTGCCAAAGTGAGACTAGACAACCAGTTTATTGGCTCAGATGAATCCCACGTGGCTGGGGCTGATAGACTTGTGCTACGATCTGTCTGAATGTGAACTGTCTCTGGTCCCAAGTCTTACATCATCCTACGGAGAGTCCTGTAAGTTGGATATATGAACTTGGGTAGTGATGCACTAATTCCATGGTTTACCACCAGTAACAGAACTGTCTTGCATCTGGCCAGATAAAAAATTAAGCGGAGGAAATCAGCTCTGTGTAACCATTAACATACCTTCGATGCAGTAAACAAGCCATTGCTGCTTTAGTGTTCCTGTATTAACAAGAAGGACCACAGAAAACAAAAGAAACAGCAAATGCAAGAGCTATGTGCCCAAAGCCATACTGGAAGCATGATGAATGTAGGACTAGAAGCCACTTCTTCCACCCCCCCTTCCTGTCCAGTTCAGTATTCATCATCTGAAAATTTGATCATTTCTTCTAAACACTTTCATTATCTTTGGAAATTTTTCATCCTCCTTGGGAAATCCGGCCATTTATGTTTTAAGAGCAGACCCTCTTGTTCCTCTTGGAACAATTGCAGCACCAGTCTGTGGTCTGCAATGAGTGAGTGTAGCTGTGCTTTGATGGGTCCTTAGAGGTGAGTTGCAAAAGCAGAGACTGTCCCCAGATATCATCAGCGATGCCATTAACAGTGGTGAGCTGACAATTGCCATGGTCTGCTAATGAATCTGGACGGTTTCCTTTGAGAAACAAGTCACCTTAAGCTTTTACATTGTCTCCAGACCTCTGATTTTATAAAGTCTGAATCAAACAATGGCAGATTTAGCCTAATTCCAGCAATGTTGGTACGGATCTGCAGTGGGGATAATTTGCATTTTCAGGTTTTGTTTCTTGGTGGATGTATATTAATGCCCCAGATAGCAGCATCAAGAAAATAATTTACATTCCAGTCTTTCCTCCTTTGGCGAGGACTTCTTCTGAAAGGCAGCTTTATAGGTAAAGATTCAGATTGCCCAGGGACATTGAATATTGAACAGGAGCTTTCCTTCCAAATTTTGTTTCCAGCTGGGCTTAAGAAAGATAACAGGAGTTTTATATGTCTGATTAAAAAGCCAACACTCCAAACTCTGCCTATGTAGGTTTTTGGCATGATTTCTCTTATGGTCATAATCCACTGCTTGCCCATTCCAGCTGCTAAAGCACAGTAGACAAGACCTGAATTCCAAATATTATTCTCATCACCATGGTACCCTGTGCACAGATCCCCAAAGGTAATTAAAGAAGTCTGAGGCTCTGACTCCAAAGGCCAGGTCCATAAATAATGTCAGCTCTCACAATTAGATGACATTGTGTTTTGTTTTGAGACTTTTGTTCTGCAGGGAGTGAATCCAGAAGCTGCCTTCCCTCCAACAGACAAGAAGGGATCAGGGTACTCCAAAGAGGGAATGGAAGATAGACTCACCCCAAAACACACACACACAGAGCAGAAAGTCATGTTAGGCCAGGC
This sequence comes from Actenoides lindsayi, assembly GCA_025331215.1. Taxonomy (NCBI): domain Eukaryota; kingdom Metazoa; phylum Chordata; class Aves; order Coraciiformes; family Alcedinidae; genus Actenoides; species Actenoides lindsayi. The sequence continues at coordinate 42,183 of WTSP01009118.1, forward strand.
TCATAACATGCTGCACACAGGGATACATCTGCAATCTCACCTCTCTTGGAGGCTTCTCACCCAGGCTTGCAGAAAAGCAGCTCCATCTCCTCAGGGTCTTTGGACAGTATCCTCCTCCTCTCCTGAACATCCCTGTTAAAATCTGTGCTAAACACCAATACAACCTGCACACAAACAGAAGAAGGGGCTTTGGTCACTTCCTCCTTGACCTCCCAAATCCCCAACATTTTTAACTGTGAGGTGACAAAGCAAAGTCCCTCTGCTATGCTGACCGTTTGGCTCAATGTTCCCATAAACATTGGAAATCCCATATTATTTTCTAGCCTTAAAGACATTTCTGCTTTTAAAGATGGCACGAGAGGCACAGGATTGGTACTATTCAGTTGCATATCTACTCCCCTTTAGACCCTGCAGCTCCAAGTCTTTCTGTCTGCTCCAAGGCTGAGCTGCTGGTGATGCTTCTCAGGTGTCTTGTCAGTCCTAAACATAGTCAATTAATTATCTTCTGAGGAAGATTTGGTCAAATTGCCCTCTCTGTCGTTAACATCTTTCTTGAAATTACAACCCTAAATTATACCATTTACCAAAATGTAAAGGCTACGAAGAAAGAGATAATAAAGCCATTGGGAAGAAGAGACGTGTACTTTTCCCCTCAAGTTCTCTTCTGTCCCTGCCACCTTCCATCAGTCTGGCAAAAAGCTGTTTGCAAGAGCCTCTTGAAATGAAGAATCTAATATTCAATCACAAATAGATTAGCCTTTGACTGTACTTCACTCCATGCTACACTAATACAATCAGCATGGGAAATGTTATCCCAGTAAGAGGTTAGGGAGAGGATGGAAGACCAGCTGGTGCTGGAGACCTAAATTATAAAGGTTTATTTTCCATGAAGTATGACTTTTATTTGCTTCTAACTTTAGGAAGTAGCAATGCTGGAGATGAAACACACAGCATGAGGTGTTCAGCCACGTACTTGAGGGCAGGTGTGCTGCTGAGTCACTGCTTACAGCGCTCCCATCACACTGAGCTTGGGCTGACCTGTGAAAAGGATACAGGGAAACTGGGATTACTTTGGAGAAGTTAATTCAAAACTAAAGCTGCCTGCGCATACTATGCCCAAGGTGTTACAGAAGGCATGAGGAACTGCAGGAGACCTGGACATAGCTTGGGCACTCAAATGTAGGAGTGCAATCCACAAAACATTTATCACCTGAGGCTCCTGAAGGGCCATAAACACATAATTTTTGCCACTGTAATTATCCAGCTATCTAGAGTCTTGCTACTGCACTCAGAAATGCTGTCATCTCAGCAGGACTGTGTGAGTTAACATCTATGTCATGTACATGCCTGTTGGGATCTGCAAATTAGGTCTTTCTGTGCTTAAGTTTCCCGAGCAGTCTCAGCTTTTTCTTAGGTATGAAGCACAAGGGAGGATATTTTGCACAGATTTTCTCTTATGACCTAGAAGCTCAGACACCTCTTTCAGAACGGGACATAGGACACATCACCTCCTCTCCCAAAACTGCCTCGAAACGGGAGGAAACCCAAAGCTTGAGCGAGAGAGAGCAAGAGGCAGAGCAAGATTGTGCAGCCCACCGATAAAAGCCCTGACCCTGCGCGAAGGACTTGGGCTTTCCAGTTTCTTTACAGGAACCACATCTGCATTTTGTATTATTTTCAGTAAGTCATACTCCGATTCTGCACTTCTGCTGCCTCAGCAATAGAAGAGACATCTGATTTCCTACAATATAAGCTGCCCTTGTAAGATAAATACATTATATTTTCGTGATGTGCACTGTCATATGTTCTCAATGCCAGGATAAACCAGAATTCATGCCTTTGGAAAGCAGAACTGATGATGAGCATCATTAAATCTCTATGTGACTTCCCCCCCCAACCCAGAGATGCCCTTCCTGAAGCCACAGAGAAGGACGTTCGATATATACATGTGTCACCATTACTTACATCAGTAATCCAGCAGACAAGACCGTGGGATTGACATGATGGCCACAGGGCCTGAATTTAGGTCACATATGAAATGAATTAAAAGCTTCTCCTTATCTCCTCCCTGCAACATCTCCCCCTCATCCACAGCCTTGTCTGGCACAAAGATGAGGAAAACTAACCCGCTGCTTGCCAAGTGACTTCTAAGCACAACAGCTCTTAAATCAACGTACCAGACCACATTAAATTGGTCTAGCCACAACAGCGGAGCTCTGAATTGTGTTCATCCCGATGTAGTTACTGCTACAGATCTCAATGCCAAAGATCTGTGTGTGAGCTTATCTTAGAAAAGATCAAACAAAACAAACCAAACCACAACAACAACAACAAACAAAGAAAAAAGCCCCACACATGCAAAATTTGGATTAAATCTAGAGTCACTGGCTTGTATGAGCTCAAATGCCTCGTGGTACCTCTCCCCAGCTCATGCTCCCCACTTAACCTCTTCTGTAGAGTGAACTGTGCAGCAGAGAGACAGCTTTAGGCTGAATGATAGACTGAAAGTAGAGACTACTACCCAGGAGACAAGGCTCTGAACAACCTGACCTAGTTGAAGATGTCCCTGTTCACTGCAGTGGGGTTGTACTAGATGAATTTTAAAGGTCCCTTCCAACCCAAAGCATTCTATGATTCTTAACTGCCAGTCAAACCCTCCTTTAGGAAAATGACTCCCTCACTCTCCTTTGTAAGGGATTTTTGGTTTCATAAAGCACATCAAACACCCCACGCTGCCCAGAGTCGCAAGTACCCATTACTCAAGTCCAAACAGAAACCTGCAACCAGCACAAAGTCACACATCCCCATCTGAAATTAAGACAAGTTTGAGTCTTCTCAGGGTTGAAGGACAGCACACAAAAAGGTTTTCTGTGTTTTTGGGGAGTACTTTTGCAGGACATGGTGGATATAACCTGAGCCTGGCAGCTAAAGGAGCCCAAATCCTTCAGCACTCAAATTCTTGGGTGGTCAAGGGACAGACAGCGAATCTAGCAAGATGAGGTTGGGGTGCTGATGGAAGAGGTGTGGAGTTTTCATCAGGGAAATTCTTGTATTTGATTCTTCCTGGACACCTAGGAACTGACTCTCTATACTTAATTTATAAATTAATACAGTGCCATCAAAGCTAACAATCTTCCGGGTTTCTCTGCCGAGTCAGCTTTGTAAAACTCCACATTTTTGGCCAATCATTCTGATGAAAACTGGCAGCAACTCACTTTGCTGCACACCTCAGAAATAAAAGTGTCATCCTTGCGTGAAATCTCCTACTTTTCACAGGACTGGTAGGATCCCAGCATCCCCTCTCTAGGGGCTGGCCAGGTCAGACGAATGAGGCATGGCAGAAATTAAGCAGAGGTTAAAGTCACTGTCCAGAGGGATAAGGCAGTAGACCGTGTTGACCATGGGGAAACAAGAAGGTGGGATGTCCTGCCTAAAGACATCTGCCTGTAAAAGGGAGAAGCTGCACATTGGAAGCAAGTGGGCAGTGAAGAGTGTGTGCTTGTGTGGGGGTGTACGGAGGTAGGGGCGGGAGCTGGACATCCACAGAGGCCAGGAAGTGCAGTGGGCCAAGGTTCAAGCAGAAGGAAGTAGAGGCTACAGGGGAGGTGGCGTCCAGTCACTCCTACTAAATGTACATATCAAATGCAAGCCAGGTGAAAGTGGTCAGATGACATTCAAATGGAGGATTTCTCCTCTCCCCAGCAGTTTAGAGTCTATTAGACCAAGGATTAAGACAGCCAATTTAGGCATGCTTTTCATTGCACTTTAGCCTGTTCCATAATCACCACAAGATAGAATTTGGCTTTAAATCCATCATTTTTCATCCCAGGGACAAAGCCTGTTTTCATCCAATGTGCCAAGACATTCTATGAGATTAAAATTATGTCTCTTGCAAGACTGTCAAGATCCTGCCTTCAAGGGTCTCTTTCTAATTCTTTTCAGAGGCTGCCAGCCTTGCAGGGCGTAGTGCTAACTTCAGAAGACGTGGGGTGGAAAAGTCTTTTTAAAATGATTTTTAAAATCAAAGGAAGAGAGGAGGCTATTTAATTCCATACAGAAAATCACTTCTTCTTCCTGCCAAGCAGCAGTGGGAGCACAGGCCTTGGAGTTCACGGTTCAAGAGTGCAATCATTTGACATGCAGTCATTGCCAGGAGGGAAAAGGAGGGGAGGCCAACCTAGGCAGAGACTCTGTGACTCTGACCTTCCAAGAGAAAATCCCAATTTGCAGAGCTATCCTTCAAGGACCTGGCTCCACAGACATTCATTGCATTCACCTTCACCTGGGCAATCGGAAAATGATAACAAAGGTATCAAGGTTGAAAAGTTCATACTTAAGCTTATAAGGTTGGGGGAAAAAAATAAAATAAAAAAAAAGGGGGGCAGAGGCCTATTCACCCCCAACAACAACCTAAAAAGCTCTCATCAGGATAGTGCTTGGATTTTGGAAGGAGGTTTAAAACTTTCATTTTTCCACCTCAATATTTAATCAGGACACTTAAAAATGCAGAGAAGCAAAATGACAACAACAATGAAACAGATACACACCCCGCCCTGGGATTTGTCTGATGCCTGGCATTGAAAAAGGCACCAAATGACAGACTGTGCTGCGATAATTCATGTTCTTGACATTACAGTGATTGGCTTTAAATGCACTCGCCAGTAAATTACCACTAGTCAAACAAAGGGCACTGAGGAGAAAGACAGACAGAAAGGAATATTCAAGGTTCCTGATTATTTGTCAGTTGGCTGAAACATTCGGAGACCAAAGAGAGCGTTATATATCTTACCCAATCAATCACCTCACAGTGAACGATTTTACGTTCATAGCAAGTGAAATTTCCACTAAGGGTTGGAGGGAAAGATGCGCAAACTGCTTGACTCGGCCAAGCTAGCATTAAGACTTGGCCAAGCTAGCATTAAGATAGCATTAAGAGGCCAAAAGTTGTTGAAGCCAATAATAAACTTGATTTCAGCCAAGCCCCATGTGACAGAGAGGCTTCAGCAATACAGACACTGAACTTCCATTCCCAGAAGCCACAGCAAGTTTGCTTCATTAGAAGGAAGCTATGAGGCTAAATACATTTACAATTTCAGTGCTACCATCTTTAACTAAAATTAAGGATATTTAAACCATCTAACTTATCCTTCTCTCCTTGCCCTGTACTTTTTTCAGCAAGCAGCCACCTAAAGAGCTTAAAGACTTCATCTTTCACGAGATCACATTTTGGCTCTCCCACGCTCTGCAAATGTTGCACCATGAAAATACCATGCTGGTGAACAGCTGAACAGAACTTTGTCTCAGATGACATTTTAAACCATTCAGGAAACACTGATTCCAACTAGATTTTTCCACTTGTCTTTAAAATAAAATAAATGCTTTTGCTACAAATCACTTGAGTTCATCCATCAGTGGATAATAACTCCAATGTGTAATGATTAATTTGTAAGTGCTGTGTGATGGGACACACCAGATTGGCAGCAAGAGATAGCAATAGGAGATAAAGTACTCAACTAATGTTTCTAAGAAACCAACCTGAAAGGCTTGTAAACTCTTCCAATACTTATTCTTTTCTCTATCATACTCACATTTGCTTTTCATTACAAATTCATTGCTGAAGAGCAACTGTAGACTGGGTGCTGGCTTTTTTACAAAGGCGTTCTTAAAAACATTTCCTACAAGGTGAAAAAGAAGTTTAACAAAAATCGTAAGGCCCTGCATGTGATAACATCCCTCTTGTTGATGCTGTCTCTCAGACTGGATTTGGTCTGTTCTTGACTCCAGTGTACGCAAGAATTTCTGCATGAGCTGTGGGAGATAAGGAACCCTGCCGTTCTAAATTGCCATCGTGCCGGACTGCATGGGAGTGATAACTTAGCACTTGCATTTTGGGATAGAAAATTACTGCGTATTTTACTCTCTCGTAACCTGCTCTTCATCTTAAACTGCCTTTTGTATGATAACTTGAAATAATTTCCCAGACCTTCTATCTTTAATAAAAGTTAGACAAAGCCTGAGTCATCCAGTAAGTTTGGGAAATGTTTTGCTACGGATGCATTTTTAAATAAGCATATTATTCAAAGATCCCAGCGCGCCGTGTTAAAGCGGGATACGCTGCTGTAACTCTTCACATTTCCACCCAAACAGCTCAGTACATCTGTGATGCTGCTGCGTCACCTAATGTCAGCACGTGCGATTTAGAGGCAAGAAGCGGAGAGAGAAAGAACGTGCTGAAAAAAACTTGCCCATAGCAATATGCAGAGAGAGCCGATGCCAGGGCTGGGAATTAGAGCTCAATTGATTTCTGGTATTCAGCCCCTTGCATAATTCACTAGGTCACCGTGGCAAGATTTAAACACGAGACTAATTGAATGCTCACATAGGAACTACTGCTCTTATGGTCCAGCCTGATGCAAAGCTGGAGAGGGAGAAGGGTAGAGAGAAGAAACAGATCTCTGGAGGAAAATCTGGGGGGAAAATTTAGCTAGGAGAGAAAGTTTCTCTGACCCTCTTCCGCTATCTTAGTGGCAGGTTGATTCTGGATGATGATTTAAAAGTCAAACTCGGTCAATCTATTTCATCAGGGAAAACAAACAATGTCCTCAAATCCCTGGTGACACAGATGAAACCAGAAAGCACCTAGGCCTCCAGTGGGTTGTTATAAAGGCACATGCTGAGCTCCTCAAGAGCCACAAAACTATCTTCAGCAGCGGGGCCATCTCAGGAGGTGTGCGACCATGCACCCAGGGGTCATGCTGGAGGCATCCTTGAGTTACCATGAATAATGAGAAGCAAGAACACGTGAGAGGATAACAAATATTAATGTTAAGGGGATGTCTCTAAAGGAAAATCCTCTCAAAGGTCTGAAAATCAAAACCAAGCAGGCCAGGGCGATTACAGCTTCCCCCTTTCCTGGGCTGTCCATCATGTCTAGCACAAGATTCCTTCTGTTTATTAGGCAGATGGTTAGAGTCCTACCTGCTTTTGATTTCATCTAGGTCCCAAAGGGAGGGATGGTGCTGTTACACGTGCTGGGTAGATGCCTTCTCTGAGCAGCATGCCTTACAAGCAGCTCGTGGTACATAAACACAGCTCCACTGAACTGCTTTGGTTTTGCTGCATAAGCAGACCCGCTACAGATATTCCTGTTCCTCCCTGACAGAAAGGCAGAACCAGCTTAAGATTCCTGACAATCTCCATCATGCTGCCAGTACAGGAGAGGACTTGCATTGCTAACTACCCCAACCACGTGGCTTGTCCCTGGGGATGGATCCTGAAGCAGCTGCTCAAGTATCTTCCCTTACCTTGCTTGGCACTATTAAAGCATATTCTTCCCAGGATTTTCTCCTGCAAGACAGCAACTGCCAGGAGCTTGGGGTAGTATGAAGCTTTAAGTGTTTTGTAATCTCCAAAGAAAGTAATTTTTCCTGAACTACACGGTATTGTTCAACCTCCCATCAATTTATACAGGACATCTGGCATCCCTAGGACACTTGGAAAATGCTCTTGGAAAATGCTCTTCCAGGTATGTCTCCCCCCTGTAAGACTTGCAACAACACCTGCTTTTCCTCCTATGCCATCAATTCTCCATCTGCTCCCCTCTTCAGGACCTCTGGGATCCAGATTGTCTACCAGGTACTTCCAAAGGAGTGCAGTGGTGAACAGGTGAAGCGTGTACAGAGGTCAAGTCAATGCAACACAGTCTGCTCTGCAAAGGTGATTGCTATTGATTCCTAATGGTTTCTTTTGCCAGTAGCTAAATGTTCACCCTGTCTTCCTAAAAGAGCATCTAGACAAGCTCTCTAAAAAAGAATCTTTTTTTTTAGACAGCCCTACAGAAATACTTATTTTTCAGAGTTCATTTAGGAGCAAATCACAGTGGTTCCCATGAGCAAAGGTGAAGGCTGCAGAGCCTATTCCAGTTCTGCAGTTCCCATGTAGAAGGTTTTATTGAGCTTGTTATTATTAAAGGTTAGGGTTAAAAATTAAAATCCTCTGAGCTGTCGTCCCCATGTCATGTTGTTCATTCCCCACCAAGAAAAAAAAACAACAAAAAAACCCAACAAAACCTCCCAAAAGAAGGAAAAAAAGTCCTTTAAAAAAGTTTTTAGTGCTTACTTTTGTGGCCATAGAATTTTTTATTTTTTATTTTTTAATTCAATTCATCCAGCCAAATATACCTGACGAAATTATTTCAGGAAAACTTCTGTCCAAAAATTGTTGTTTTTAAAAATCACAGACTATTTATAATATATCACCCAATGCAAGCAGGAGAGATAAATGATCTGAAAGAAAGTGAATGCTTTGTGTCCTTTTTATCCCACACCGCCTGGGGTGTTTTCTCTGTTCTCAGCCAGGCTGTACTGGTCCCTGCACTGGCAAACAGGGCTGGAAACTGCGGACACACCAGTGGAGACATTCAGTTCTTCCAGATCCCTCATGCTCAGATGCTTTCTGAAGGTGGGATCTGTTTATGGAAATGTAAATCCCTTGGCTAGGCTCTGAAATAACTTAAGTGGTCAAGCAGCTACTGACCAAAGTCATTACAAATCTTGCTCATCTTCACAGGGTTATTTGGAGATGAGCAGATACAACTTGCCTTGGGGCTGTCACCAAAGCAATATTAATAATTATGAAAAATAACCTAGGCTTTGCACGACACAGCAAATCTACAGTGCCAGGTCCGGAATTAGCCTTTCCTCGGTGACAAATTCTAAACAAAAACCGTTCATGACACAAGCCTATGAACTATTGGTGTAAGTGATAATAAATCCTTCGGCAATATGAGGAGAGAAAAGGCTTCCCGCTACAAATATTAACTCTGTGCATTAAAATGGCAAGCTGAGACAGCTCTGGTTAGCAAGTACAATGAAACCTTTTGTAGAAAAGCTTTTCGAAAAAGAGAAAAATCCCAAAATGTAATGCAGGGTGCTTTCGTGACAACGCGGAAAGGTCAAACACTCACAACCCACTCGGCGGAAACGCTGAAAGGCTCGTTCCCAGAACCATCCAAAGAAGAAAGAACAAGTGCCTCCATCCAAGCACAGGGCTGGCACGGCGTACGGGTAACGCAGCGGCGAAGAGTGGCGAGTAAGTGCTTTCAGCCGTGCTCAGCTGGAGGGATGAGTGCTGTAGAGGGTCGGGGGATGCAGCCGGATGGCTGCAGTTTGCATTGACACACTGATGAGGGTTAAAGGCCCTCACGCGTGCCGTCACCTCTAGGACAGAAACACACGGTGCTTACACGAGTGCTTGCTTCAAACACCATTGTCTACAAGCAGCTCCACAGCACTGGAGGAGGACATCGATAACCCAGCAATTATTATGCAAAATGTTTCGGATAAGTGCTGGCTGAGCCGTACATCCACCTACTTTAAAAAAAATAAAAATAAAAATTCACACCTGTAGTAGGTAAAGACGTATATATTTTTTTCTCCCATATCTCATATATTTATAAGGCTTCCTAGTGTTACTGTAGCAGCCAGAAGTCATCTTCTCACCCAGATTCACAATCCTGGATAGGTAGGAAATTTTAACAACACCGTTTGCCTCTCAAAATCATTATCAAGTTTTAATTCAGCTCTTCATGGGCAAGCGTACACCCCATGGCTAAGAACTCCGAGACATTCAGACTCAGACTCCTAAGTGTTTGAATGCTCAAGTATAATAAGCAGTAAGAGACCGGAGTCTGTACCACAAAACCAAATGTCATGAGACAACAGAGCGACTTATTCTTTAAAAACCGGACTATAATGTAGAGAAGACAAAGCTAATCTGTCACAAGCAAGTATTACTAGATGTAGCCTGGGGTTACCTTAAAATTTAGAGCTTCTGGGGGAAAAAACCCCACAAGTTTCATGGCATGCAAAATCAAGGGTCAGTCCGATTAGATTAAATTCCCAGGAGTAAATCTTTTATCAAGAAATAAGCATTGGCCTCAGTCCTGGGAATTGTGACTCGGTGCGATTCACTGTGAGTAGCCAGATATGCAGTCAACAGAAGCTTATTGGGAATTTTTAAAGGGCAAATTATTCAATGCATAAGGAAATTGTTGGCACACCTAACAGGGAATATTACATTTGGAGTAGGAGATACATAAACAGTAAATAGCTCAACATCTTCCACCTCACAGCCAAAAAAAAAAAAGAAAAAAAAAAAAAAGTAAAACAACCAGCAGAAAGTTATGCTCTGAAAAAATATCCATCCAGTTACAATGAGCAAATACTTCAATAAAGAAAAATTATAAAAAACAGAGCAGGAAATGGCAGGGTTTTTCAATCAGGTTGAAAACACAGACATGTAATAATGGAGACTACAGAATTCAATGAAAACTTTATAAACTTCAAGAATTAAGCATAATAAAGAAGACAACTTGAAACAGAAATCCCAAGTGTCATATACAGCTTTATTGCTAGATGTTAATGTTAAAATTGTGAACACTGATATAAAGAGGCAACTTTGTGTAATTGCATTAGTGGAAGATATGAGGCGATGGGGCTTTTTCCAGTTGATTCCCCCAGGGACTAACTTTTGGCTCAATATTATTTAATATTTTATCCATGTTCTAAATGTTCATAGAAGAATCTCTATAGATCACAAATAGATGGGATGGTAGCAAATGATCAGAACTTAGTTTTACAAAATAAACTGTTTTGAGGGCTATTTTATTGTTGGGTTTTTTGAAGGATGACAACATAAGCAAATGGATTCAAACATAACCAAAAGCAGGGAAACCCTTCTAGGAACCAAGAAGGGTGACTTGGGAATTTTATCACCAAAGAATTAGAAACCAAAGTGTTACGAATTCTCCTCTGTCACAGGGGTCTCAGTTCAACTGATCTTTGCTGGGAGAACAAGAGTTTCATGAGTACTTCATCTTAACATGCTGGGCCAAAGGATTTGTGTTTGGGATTAAAAATACATACATACATAAAGTACTACAGACTTGTGATATGTTAACACAAACTCCCCAGTCTAACAGCCATTAATTAGGTGCAGATTTAGGACAACACCTGTCCGAGGTCAAGGACAAGTAAGGCCTTGTCCACATTGAAAGCAGCCTGGCAGTCTGCACAGAGCTGCTCCCAAGTTGCTCTGCTCAGGCACCCCTGAGGCGTATTAACAGTTTACTCTCTTCTAAAACATTTACACACCAGCATGAAAAGCACACGCATATCCTCAATTCTGCAAACCCCAGAACAAAGAACAATAAACTTATTAACTTCACAGCAAAAAGATACCACTTTTCTGTTCTTCTGTTTGAAAGAAGGAACAAGCCACCATATATTTACCTGCACGTGGGGAGCAGCTGTTTGGAAATCAGTGCATTTGTAAATCTGATCTCTACTCTGGAAATTTATTCGCTTGACAACATTTAAGTGCATCAGTTGTAAGTTTTACAAGTCGAGACAAACAGAGAACTGCGAGATGTCTAATTTTCCTTGATTAGTTTTCATTTTTACAGCCAAATAATTGATACATTCTCAAAAGGTTTTGTCAAAAAAACACCACAAACCAAATATTGCTGAGAAAAACCTCGTAGGCAAGGCAGGGCAATAATTCCTGTGTATACATACATGGCGGGTACACCCAGACAGATCCTGCCTGTCTGGTGGCAAGTGATGACCTTACTAGGCAATCAAAGTCACAGACACAGATTGGATCTCTTATGACGTCTGTCCGTGTCTATGTTTGATTATCAATGAAAAATTCCTTTCCATTTCAGAGGCCAGAGACATGTTTAGCCTCTGTGTTCAGAGATGTTGCTGAGTGCTTTTTAAATTATTATTATTATTGTTATTTCTCTGAAAGAAGCCTGAGTGAAGAAGTCTCACTTTCATGGGACGTCTGGGTCCTCCATCTTCAAGAAGCCTTTGTTGTCATCTTTGTCCTTGATTTCAATGCTCCTCTCTATATAAGACCTCTGAACCAAAGCTGTAAAGAACTTTCAGGGATAAAGTAAGTTTCTTGAAGTTTGTTAGAATTAATACAATTCATTTCCTTTCTGCTCCATCTTTACGTTGTACTGGCACTTCAAACACAGAGCCCACTTAGCTTCTTCTGGAAGACTTCAGATGTCAAGGCTATGAGGTTTTTGAGCCTCTTGGAGCAGTTGCAATAAAAATCTCATTTCAAATATGTGCTTCTAAACAACATCTCTGCAGAAAAAAACCTCCCATAAAAAAAATAAAATAAAAAGGCTTTTCAGGGTGAATTAATAAATGTATTGCAGAATGAAAAGTTCATCTGACTTGGAGACAAAAATATTTGGTATCCTGCACAGAAACTCTGAGAGAACCAACACTTAGTTCAGTACTTCTGAACAGGCATAAAAGCATCATCTCACATCTGTGTACACAAAAACCACATCTGAATTAAATTAAAGACTAAAGAAATGTAATTTAAAAGAAAAAGTGGAAATCAGATGAGAGAGGAGATGTGTGTATAGTGCCAACCCTGCATGAAATGCATTACTAACAGGCGTGAAGACCTCCCCAGTATTTTTTATCTCAAGCACCAAACATGCAAAGACTGATGGGCTTTTCACTTTGCTTATGAAAAATTCTCTCTCACGTATTTCAGTTCTGCTGAGCTCAGTGGCCCTGTGCACTCTGTATTTGGTCTTGGAGGACAGAACTTCTGCCGTGGAAGGCTTTCCTCTCCAGGACAGAAAGACCTCTCCAGTCCCAAGCAAGGACAAGCTAAGAACCCAGAAAGCTTCGGCAGATATCAGGCAAGAAGAGCAGTCCAAATTAGTATCAGCCTTTGCTGTGCATCTGTGACTGGTGGTTTCTCAGTTGGCTTGGTTAAGAGAGTGATCAGGGTGGGCAGGGCACAGTGCAGCAGAGCACAACAATTCCTGGGCTGCCTGTGACTGACCTTACACAGAAGAAACCTTCACAAGCAGTAGGCTGGCACCAGAAGGGGCCGAGAGCAAAAATTTGACAAAGACCGACCAGGCAGGGTTGCAGAAAGACTGAAAAACTGCTGAGAGGGGCAGGGAGCAGCCATCCCATGGTGACAGCTCTCTGTGGATGAGAGGGTGCTGCTCAGAGCTTGCAACAACCCAAAAAACCCACAACTAGGTTCACTTAAGTCCTGGAGGAAAAGACCTGAACAAGAAGACACTTAATGGGCAAGAGCAGAGAGCAGTTAAATATTTAAGAATGTTCTTTGGTGCTTTGAATTTTAATTAGTATAATTAAGTATTCTAGCTGACATTCTAATAAAGCTTTTTGAATTCAAAAAGCCATTCTCATTTTCTTTTGTAAGCTTGCTGTAACGAGAGGTTGAGGTATACCCACCACAAAGCACCAACACCAGCCTCTAGGTCTAATTCGGCTCCTAGTTGGTAGAGAAACAAAGCAGCTAGTGACCAAAAACCAATGACTCAAGCAAAAAAACAAGTCCAAAAGGTCAGACTAGATTTATCACAAAGTGATTGGATAAAAAAAAAAAAAATTGAGAAATTCTGTTTATCAGAACAAAGCGCAGTTACAAAGATAACTTAGGAATTAAATGCTGCAAAGCATGGGAGACACCTTACATCTCGTTAGGCTGACAAGTGTTTATTATTTTCTCCCAGTAAAGGCAAAAAAGCAAAGCAGGAATTGCACCTTAAGAGTTCCCATCATTAACACATGTTAAAAATAAAAGGGCTGCAGGTTTTTTTCTTACAAACAATACCAGCAAAGAAGTGTCAGACAGAAGATGCAGGCTGGGAAGGTTTTATGAAGTGGCGTAGCTATGGGTTAAAAGTAAAACTGAGCATCTGTTAAATGCCAAGGATATAAAGACAGGATTTCTTCCTTGCCTTCATTAGCAACTCAGACATTGGCTCCTCAAATTCTATGAAAAATGGAAGGTGTTAAGTCACTTGAAAAGTTGGACACAAGCTCTTTGACCCTCTTCAGTCATTTAAAATAATTGGACCCAACTCCCTCACAGGAAGATCGTCATGGAGAGCGGTCTTTCGGTGCTGCATAAACACTGAGTGTTTGCTTTATGGCTGGAAACAATTCCAACCCCACAACAATTGACTGCTGCTGTATTGCCTAAAGAGAAAGAGAAAAGGATCGCAAAACAGGAGTTCAGGCAGCTCACCTTCCTTAATCTGAATATAAACCTTTTAAAAATTACTTATAGACCTTTAATGACCTCCACAGCTTGTGGCTTAGGCTTGTAGATAGAGTCTTCGGTTTAGGTCTGGAGACATCTACCGAGGTGGCCAACTCACCAACTAACATTTTGCTGAACCCCCTCCCTCTTCAGCAAACGGTGCTCACAAGGACGAATCCTCCTGCCTGTGGTACTCAGAGGATGATACACCAAAGGTAGTTTAAAATATAAGCAAGTCAAGTTCAACTACCTTGTTAGTAGATGACAAGTCTTTTCAAAGGTATAGCTAACTCTCCACCTTTGGATGAGTAGTTGAGTAATTTCCCTTTATTAATCCAATCTGATGATAATTAGAAGTCATGGAAGTTTGGCTTCCCTCCTACAAGCCCCATTAGTCCAGCTGGAAAGGAAATTTGAGATCTCAGCTCAGGGTCATTCTAAATATCAGAACATGATTCACATCTAAAAGGGGAGGTAGACAAGGGAGTCTGTCCTTAGAGTTAATAATAAAGTAATTATCAGGGTTGTATGAAATGTTATTTTGGAACTTGAAGGCCTCTGTAAGAAACCACTTAAAACAACAGGGAAAAACAGCACCTGACCAATCCTATTGAGTGTAACAGGAGGGTTATAATAAAAGCAATCTGCTTATGTGCCCAAAATCACAAGTTCTGAAAGCATTTCAAAGCCTTTCAGACATAACATTTACAATGATAAATGTGTGCACAGCGTGACACCCCACCCATTCACTGAAATCACGCTTTTTTCATAATGGCATTTAAAGAGCAAAACTATTTTCTTCCTTGCCTGAAGTTTTGCCATCAGAACTTTTCTCTGTGGGGAGCAAATAGAGCTGCACAACTTCCAGCAGGTTGAGCCTGCAGATGGTTAAGCCAAGGAGAATTTATGATCTTCCCCTCTCCATTAGTGTTTGGCATCATTTGGACAGAGCAGGCAGGACCAGGAAAAGATGTGAAAATTGAATTGTCCTTAAGCTTTGTCACAAAATGAATAAACAAATAAAAGAAACCCCGCAACCAGCACCCAGGAGGAGCCATGAATACTTAGAGGAGACAAGGGGCTTATTTCCTTCACTGTGATACTAAGCGTGCTCAACAGAAATTGAGCACATCAGTAAACCAACTGCCTCAGGCAGGACGTACGCTGCCAACCTGGCTGCACAACGGCATGGCAAACACACCACCTGAGGTTAACACTACATTTTTTTTACACATTACATTGCAAAATTACAATTTACAGCATCAAAAAGGTTGAGGTATAGCTCTGGATGAACTCCAGCAGCTACAAATGGCTTTCTGTAGCTGTGAGCTTACTAATTCTATGGCTAGGAGAGACTGTTCTTTCTTTACTTATTATTTGGGACTCAATATTTACGAAGAGTGCTGCGCTTGGCCACCTGATCAAGGCTGGCCTGCTCCTTCATGCTGGACAGCACAAAGATCTCAAATCAGGGAAGTAACCTCCCTCTCAAACATGGTGTCAACTGAGGGGGAAAAAACTCAGCAAGCCACTTACCATCCCAGTCCTTCCAATCAACTAGGTAATATATAAGCACCTATATTACTTTGCCTACTGTAAAGCAGAGCACAACCACCAGACGGGCCTTTCTGAAGAGTTTGTGAGTGGCTTTTGTACTCGTATGTACCACTTTTGGTTTTATAATTTCCAAATCATGTACTTTATCCTTTTTCAGTGGTTTCTCCAAAGCAAGTTGCAGCGCTGTCACTTGGAAGACAGACTTTGAGAGGGATTGAAGAATGCAATGAATTGATACAGAGCAGGTAGCCCCACGACAAGGTGACATAAGAATTGGAAAGGAAATGCATTCACTGGAGTAGCAAACAGGTGGAGTTCTCTACTGGAACTGAAACAACTGTGAGGGAAACAATCTGACACAGTAAAACCTGGGGAGCAGAAGGGGACAGAGCTGTGAAGGATATCGAGAGTTACAGACAAAACATTTGAACAAATGCAGGATGTCCAAAGCCCAGAGAACTAGCTGACATCAAATAAAGATCTTCTAACACAGTCTCTTTCTTTAGAGATTGAAAGGTTGATTGGTGAGTTGCCTCTAAGGAAGACTGAGGCCAAAAGAACTGTTTTAAAACCACTTTAAAAAAAAAAACAACAATAATACCCAGTTTGTTCTAGGTCACCTTTACAGAGCACATGTCCAGGAATTTGAAGCCTGTTGACTTGCAGAATGGCCCCAACTCCTCCTTTTCTGAGAGTATGGGTTCTCCCTGATGTGCTGGAAGGAAGCCTGGAGTTGCTGGAAGCAGGCTTTGTACTGAACTCCAGCTCCACTCCCAAACGTTACGGCAGGTAAGCATCACCACCTTTGAAAACTCAGCCCTTTCGCTTTAAAGATTTGTGAGTTTTAGTATAAAAACACACAGTACTGCTGGATACAAGTAGAATCTTAAGCCATTAAAGCTTTTCTACTTAACTCTACTGCAAAAAATCCAATTTTGATAGCTGGGTGCCAAGTTGCCTGAAAACACCATCCAACCTACCTGATGGCAGCACTGATGATCACTTACTACCTTTGGTGTCACTCTCAGTGACATACAGCTCACCTTGTCAACTGTGTTATCTTTTGGGAAAAAGTCTGGGAACAGGGAAGCTTAAAAAGAAGGCATAGATCAGAGAAAATAACCATAGAATCATTCAGTCATTTGGGTTGAAAGGGTCCTTTAAAAGTCATCTAGTCCAACCACCCTGCAGTGAGCAGGGACATCTGCAACTAGATCAGGTTGCTCAGAGCCTCACCCAACCTGACCTCCAATGTTTCCAGGGATGGGGGCTTCTACCGCCTCTCCGGTCACTTTGCCAGTGTCTCACCAACCTTGGTGTAAAAATTTTCTTCCTCATATTTCATCTAAATATCTCCTCTTCTACACTCAAAGAGGATGGTTTGAACCAGAAACCAGCTCTGGTCCTCCTAAGTAAGGAGAGGAGCAGAGGTGTTCAGGTTCAAAGCACAGGCACCAATTCTCAGCCTCATCACATTTCAAGCAGAAAATCTGACAAAAGCAACCTACGATCAGGAAACAAGGGGGTATTTACCTGACCAAATCAAGCACATTGTAGCTACATCTGACCTTATGCCAGTCTGAGCTGCCACGTTTCAGAATACGGCATTTTGTATAAAACTGCTTGATTGGCCCTGTGTGTAACAGAGCTTTTGTTGCTTGATATCGAGCAGAAGGAACCTATGACTTTGGACTGCAGAGATCATACAAGTGCCTCCACACTGCAGCATCCTTCACCAGTCGCTAAATTAAATTGCTTTCTGTCAGAACAAAAAAAAAAACCCAACAACCAAACACCAAAAAAAAAAATCCAACCCCCAAAAAAACCTTCCTGGAGAATTTCTAGCCAACTATAATATTGAAAATATAAATTATGTTTTTTGGTTTTAATTTGCACATTGTCTAGAGAGAGGAAAAGCTCAAGAGGCAAACAGTAACCTCTGATATTAACTGCTTTATCATGTTCCCAGTAAATAACAGAGACTGCAGCAAAAAGACATCACAAAACCTCTGAAAAACATGAGTTGGCACGACATCAGAGTAAGGAGATGGAAGAATCAAGCACAGCTCACCTTGACAAGGCTGACAATAAAATCATCAGTAAAATAAACATACTAATAAATAAATAAATAAAATAAAAAGAGGAAGGAAAAAAAAGCCAGAACAAGGTATGTTCATTTTCAGATTATTCAGAACACGTGTTTTTGAATCTTCTAAAAGCACCATTGATTTTCTGCTAACAAATTCATTCCAGAAGCACAACAAAAGGCAGTTGATGTTAGCAAAATCAAATCGCTCAGGAAAGAGACCCACATGTTCCCTGTTGCAGAAAGGAGTCCTCTTGGCACAAAGAAGCCAGAAATTGGTGGCTTGCCATAGCTCACCAGATTCAGCAATCACTTAAAGCCTATCCTGGAATGACTGCAGTTATATTTCTGATTGCTGGCCTACTCATCTCCTTTTTGCAGCTCCCCCATTAAAAGCATATTCCCAGTATTTCCCAAAAGAAAAACAAAACAACACAACACCAACCAAACAAAAAAAACCCCAACCCAATCCTAAACTGTGCAGCAAACCATGCAGTAGCTTCATGTCAGCTAAAGAGTCATCTAAACGATACTTGGTTAAGTAGCTGTTAAACTGTAACTGTGCTACATTTACAGAGCTTTGCAAAAATGCAGTACTTAAAAGACTACAGAAAAAAGACTGTATTTTCCTCTCACTGAAGTACTGAAAGCAGAATGTACTCTGCTGGAAATGAAATGGTGGGCGTTTGATGGCATATTTTAAATAGCATTCCTCTTTGTGCATGCAGTGTAATGCCACCCAAGGGGGAGATTTTAAAAAAAAAAAAAGTAAGTCTGTAATTTGCAAGTCCATTTCAAAATCATATTGAGGATGATGTGAATTTCAGGATAGGATTCTTGACAGAAATATCCCTGGAAAACATGGATGCACCTCAAGGAAGCTCTAGGTTTGCTTCCTTACACGGGAAGGTTGTTCTACCTTTTGTCATTTCAATGTTTTTTTACTCTTTGCATCTAATTTTGGAATTACTGAGTGGTTTATTTACAAAGGTGTATCTTTGATTAACAAAAATACATTTCTTTCCTGCAACGTCCAAAATCTCCAAAAATCCCTTATTATTTGACTTGAAACTTTCATTAGTACTGAGTATATAGAAGTTACTTTAACAATAGATTAATCCTGCTGTCAGATATTACGGAGGTAACAGACATTTACATGTGTGAAGGACCTTCCTTCTTGGCCCTGGGAAAAACAGGATTGCCCTTATTGGTCTGATCATTCTCAAAACAATTGCAAACAGTATTTTAGGTTGTCATCAGCAGGAACTAGGAGGCAACACTCTCCTTAACAGACTTCTGGCCAAATGGGTTTCCTCTTCCCTCTGTGTCGCCTTCCCTGAAGTGCTGCAGACTGGCCAAGGAAGGATGTGGGGAGAGGAAAAGGGTAAGATCAGTTTCCTGAAGTCAGATTCTCTTCCTTAGACGCCCAAGTGAGCGGATGCTGAGATTCAAATTCATCACCACCAAATCTGATACCAGAAAAGAATCTTCCCCTGTGTCAGATGAGGAAGAAGCAGGGATGGCTTCTGTCTTCACTTGTAGCATATTACGTGGCTTGATCATAGAGATAAGTAACTTGATGTTGTCACCCATGACCCTTCCTATCTTTTTTCCATGGCCACGACAATTTCTACTGCAGAAGACTCAAGTGCTTCAGTCCAACACTGAAGCCTTTAGATGTCATCTAGCATGGCATCAGAGTGAAAGGAAAAACAACCACAGAAGACCACACTATAGACTCAAGTGCTTTCCTCTTAAATTCTAATTAATCTCTGGTTTAATTTCACTTAATTTTTGCCATACAGAAGTTAGACATCTATCCTTATTTAATCTTCTGTTTTATTCTGTGTTACAGGAGAGAGTGGAGCTTTAATCATCCTCCAAACCCTGCCCCTGAACTTGCCTCACTAACAAGGAGAGCCACGGCACCTAACTTGGACAAGAAACCTAGAGTTCACAGAACTCAAAGGAGGCAGATTTTGGAAAACTATGAAACCATAGAAGAAGAAAAGCTCTTAAGCATTTTATGTTGATACTGCTTGACTGTTTTCAGATCAAAGAAAATAGTGACAGAAAAGCTCTTAGGAGGATATCTAACCCATTACACTGAGATGATTCCATCTACGAGCGAGACAGTGCCACAGCTGTCTCTCACTTTGCATCGAAGGGCTTTTCGCTATTGGTATGAATGACAGATTTGAATCTGGCAGTATCTTTACCTTGGTTTGTCCAGTTAAATGAAGATAAAAGTGTATTTTGCACTACAAACAGATGACACGAGGCTTTTTTCCTTTTTCAAACTCCATACCATCCCCTAAACATGAGACACACACTCTCACAACCACAGTCAGACCGTGATTTTGCTTTTTTGATTGATGCAACTTTGCAAGTCTTTCATGCCAGTAATTCTCCTCTTTCAATTGGTATTGGGCGACATTATAAGAACAAAATCAGAAAATTCAGATCATGATTTAAACTCGCAGCTTTTGCAAATGATAGGTTAAGGTTCAGCAGTGTAGGAAACTCTGAAACAATAATCTTGCCGATTCTGTAAAATGCAAAAAGCATTAGGCAGATTTTATCCGTGTTGCTTAGTCCAAAAATAAATGTACAAATTAAATATATATACATACACGATTCATTTATGAATAGCAATTACTTGTGCTGAGAAGAGCAAAAGTCCTGCTTTGAGCTAATCAAGTAATTAGGAATAAAGACAAAACAACATAAGCTCAATTATTATTATTTTAACATGTTAAAAATACAGTCACATCAAAATAGGATACAGTTATAAAACTGTTGCAGATGACATAAGAAAATAGTGTGTATATATTTTATATATAAAAATCTACAGTATTTACTAATGCCAATACATATTTTGGAGCCTTGGGTTGCTTGCACAAATAAATTGTACAGCTTTGTTATGAATTACAGAACCATTGTTAAACATCGACATTATTACACTTAGCCACGGTATTATATACATACATTTCTAAGCTGCTGCAACCAATTAGAACTAAAGTAAGCCCAAGTTGGATTTCTTTTCACAATTTTTAGTTTAGAGTTTCAGTGTAGTGCTTTGCTACTGTTACTTCGCCGCAGTTTGCAATTTTTAAAATATAAAATTGCCCAGTTCATTAAAAATTACATCAGACACATTATATACACACACACACAAAAAAAGAGTTTTGGAAATATACTAAGTAAATGTTACTTCCATTTGTAAAAATTGTTTTACTTCTGTACCTTAAAACTTACAGAGCCAACCTGCAGCAATAAGAGGCACTAAAGCTCATTCTTTAAAGGGAAACAAACGAACATCCATTTCTACGTTTTCATTAACAAATCTTAGAAAACAAAAGATAACAGGACAACCTTCCAAACCATCCAAAGCTGGTGTTGATCCCAATGTTTGGTACTTAAGTCTTAGACAAATCCCTCTGTTGAGCACTCCAAGGACCTCTCCTGGGGAGGTCCTTGTCCAGCCCAACTCCCGTAGGTTCCAGTGAGAGGTCAGTGCCCTCAGCACTGCCCACGCGGCACCCAGCACCTCGCAGGACCGCATCCTACACGTGCCACTTCACCTGCCTTTTCTTCTTTCCATACCCAATTCACAGTCAAGGAAAGGAAAACATAAAGTAGACAAAGCTGCAAATGCTAATTAAATACTTCCATTACCAGAAGGATAAGCTTCCTATCAAGAGTCAGGATCATTTTAGTGTAAAACACAGCAGTCTCTCCGCAGCACGCCAGCGCAAGCAGCACACGCCCGGTCTCAGGCACGAACCTACTGGCTCTTTGGGGTAAAAAGGGCAAACCAAAATGGAATTGACGTGACAAAGCTGAAGAGAAGGGATGCTGCGTGCTCGCACGGCTCAGGGAACAGCGAGCCCAGACCAAATCTCAGGCTCTCGTGTGTACTTCACAAGAGTATCGAGGAGCTGGTCGTTCCCCGCTACCTGTGAGACTTGGCCCTGCAACCAGTTTGCTTAGTTGGACAGCAGAGCATGGCAAAAAGTGAGGAGTGCAGCACCATTTCTGTATCTGGCATTACTCTCACTGTGCTCCAATATTTTGCATATAGGACAACATTCTGAAAGTAGATTTGGGAGAGAAGATAATAATTCTCCACTTTCAATGCACCTAAAAAACTAAACACTGCCCTGAATTTTAAGCACCATTTCTTAGCCAGACTAGAGAGGCATTTTTTGGCTTTCTGCTTTTGCCTGCCTGCTCCTTCTTGCTGAGGAAAACGACAAACAGTAGTCAAAAGGAGAGAAAAATTAACTCTCACGTAAGATTAAATTAATAATCCCAAAGCATCTCTCCTGCCCCGAACAGATACCGGGATGCTGAGGCAACTGTATAAAAACGACAGAAATTCCCATTCAAAATGAATGGCTTCTCAAATAAATTACAAAGGAAAATTAATATGAAATAAAAGTACTTCACAAGCTTTGCCCATAGTTAAATGCGTTTACATTTAAACTCTTTTAGCTCTCTTCCACATGCGTCTGCGTAACGTAAGTGCACACTCACGCGCGCGCACACCCGCACACACCTCTGCAGTGCATTAACAATGTCAGTCAAAAGAAAACTCATACGTGTGTTACAGGTTTTTAGTCGGAAAGATTGCAACACGAGTTATTTAAAGGTGAGGAACGATGCCGGCATTAACCACGCGGTGAACAGGATCTTATTGCTGTGCCTGTGCGCGCCAGATCGCTGCCAATAGCTTCAATGCAAGCCTAAGAACTCAACCAGCCTTCGGGCAAAGTCTGAAACACCTTGGAAACAGCGCTGCTCTTTTTGAGATCCACGTGAACTGTCCGCGTTTCACAGAAGAGCTGAGGTGGGCTACTGCTAACACCGTAACCTTCAGCTGCTTTTGGTTCTTGCCACTGCTAAGTACAGAGAGATTCTCAGAGAAGCACGGATTCGTGCACGGACAATCCATCATTTCTACTGCGATAGTGTTGGGCTTGAGCCGATGGGCTTGAGTATTGGTATTGTGGTGAACCGTGCTCTTCAAAGGTTGGCGAAGTCCTGTATCTTACCGGACTGTCCACGGAGACAGCAGGAAGACTGTGGTCTGGAAAGGGCGTCGACTGAAAATGCTGATATTTCTGGAAATTATCCAAGTGGCCTTTGTTAACATCTTGGCTCCAGGGCTGCCTGTAAGGCTCATGTCTGTAAATATATGCAGCATCTGGCCACTTTCTATCTTCTGGTACATAATCCACTGGAGGGATTATGAATTTGACACCTGCAGGGGACCTTGAGTTGCTGATATGAGCATCAACAGCGGCTACTTCCATCTGACCAGGGGTTGTTGAAAGCGGATTTTGGTGACTGACAGGATAGGAATTAATTTGTAGTTTATCTGGAGAATATTCTACAGGAATAAAAGAACCATATGGCCGACCAGAAGGGCTGGTTCGATTCCCATGGTAATGCAGAGGTACGGAACTTGTGTTGCCTATACTGGAAACATGCTTTGGAGAATTTCCATGGTACGTAGGTGGATTACTGTAATATGGCAGTGGCTGTTTTACATTCAGTCCATGAGGCGGTCCATCGGATTGCGATGAATATTTTGGAGATCTGGGTTGTGAAGTGAAGGTGTAGTTATTGGGTATTTTTAATGGAGCTGGTATTTTTTCAGTTTGCTTTCTTGGACTGCTAGAAAATGTTACGTGCCTAGGGCTCTGTGGATGAGCTCTCTCAAGCATCTCTTCAACAAGATTCTCATTCTCATTCTCAACTTCTGGAACATTGTCATACTGAGATGCATTGGACCCTCGCTTACCTTCATCAGCATCTAAAACCCTCATCTTTTGTTTTACATTCAAAGGCTGCGTTTCTCCAGGACTTGGTGGTGGGCCTGAAACCGAATGGTTTATTGGCCTTCCTTTCACCTCTGCAGCAAATTTCATTTTCTTTTCAATTATTTTGCTATCAGACGGTTTATTCCACTTGGGTACAAATTCCCTTCTTGTATTTGAAGTAGCATTAGAATTTTGATTAGCAGCTGCATTATTATACTGTCTTGAGTTGTCTTGCTCTGTTGGCAGAGGCTTTCTTCTGGCATCTACCTCGTTCTTAGGCATACTACTTTGTGTCTCTGTTGGGCGACTCTTCTGCTGTTTTAAGGAAGGTTTCTTTTCCAGTGAATCAATTCTTTTCCGGTTATTTGGTGGACTTTCGGGTTCTTCTCCTGGGGACAGTCTCCTCTCCGTCGTCTTTGTTTGTGCACCAGTGCTGTTCTGTCCATTAAGCATTGGAGTAGAGTTAAGCACAGCAGGCTGAGGTCCTGATGGAATCTGCCCCAGTGGCTTCTTTGGAAACTCATCTTCTTTACCTAAAACAAGAAGAGTAATAACATAAATTCACTTTTGCATGGAAGTCATCTCTGATCTGTTGGTCATGGAAGCAAAAATAGATACTAACTCTATTACCTGGGCCTCTCTCTGAAAAGTAAACTGCTTTCTTCACTTTAAAAATCCTTCCCAATATCCCTCTCCCAGTCTATTCTCTTCCATTCATTCATCTTTCTATATTCACCTCTGGTAAGCTATACTATCAGTTCCTCACTCACTTATGTTTTCTAGTAGACATCTTTGAAACTTTGCTCACCTTTTTGGAGTGGTGCTCCTCATTAATACCTGCACAGTTAAGCCCCAGTTCCTTCTCAACCCCTACCTAGAAATTTCAACCTCACTATTAAGATATACAGTGTAGTTAAAAGGCTCTACACAGAATCTTTTTGTTTTTTCAGTTCTGTTTTTTATCAGTTATAGAACAAACCAAGTAGCTAATATTAATAATGGCTACAGCATGGTTGCAACTGAGTGTCCAATGGACACAAGGAAACCATTTACAGAACTAGGGTATGAATGGAAAGTTCTCCTGGACTGGAGCTCATCACATCACAACAGCCAGTGGTAAGCATCAGTTATGTGAGGATGCAGAACAATCCACATTGCCACTACAGAAAGAATAAAGAAGGGTTTCATTGCTTGATACTGCTCATAGAAGAATTTACATTGAATTTTCCACTGCAGTCTTTTTCCTTAGCAGTGAACAGCCTTCATATTCTCAACCAAAGTCTTTTATCATATCCACTTGCATATAACTTACTTAATTGTGTAATACATTACTTTCCCATTACAAGCAGAGAAGGTCACATACGTCTCATGAAATGTATTAATCTAAATTTAATTTATTTTGATGCCCAGCATTTCCCAAAATATATATATAAAAATTAATTTGAAGTCAGCATAACCATACAAATCCTATTTACTATGTATCTATTAAGCAAATGCTCTGCTGTAGGAAGAAAAAAAAGGAATGGCTACCCTCGCTTAAATGTTATACAAAATAAACCATATAAAATGGCTGTCGGTAAAATGATTTTAATTCCCTGCTTCTTCCTAAGACAAGAACTGTAGAATCTTTATCCATCAAAGATCATAAAGTTAGCATCTCACTTTTTGCAGTTATGTGTAATTAAAATTCCTTTTATGTGCCTATATGGGTTCACAGGAGCGAGTAGGTACGAACGTCTCTATCCCTGACACGAGCGCTGCGGTGACAAGTGAGCTACGTTCGTTTTTACAGTCAACAGCACGAGTTCAACCTTTGATGGCTGGTCCATGATAGAGATACACAGAGGAAAGCCAGCAGCCAAGGTCAGTATTATTTATAACAACAACATAAACTACCATCATGGATCAGTTGCTATATAAACTACATGAAAACCTACGGTTTGTGCCAGCTAGGACGTAGCGGGAGGACAGTGAGAAGAACACAACGACACCACGTGTCATGACAAGATAACTAAACAAAAAGTACTGAACAGAAACAGTCTGGTTTTGCCAAACAATTAAACTAGTCTTTTCTTGATTTTCAAAGTCTTCATAATGAGGCCAAAGCTCATATGGAAAGCTACCCTTTGCTTTAGAAATACCTAACTTCAGAAACCTCAGTTTACATATAATAAACACAGCCTACCCGGGCTATCTGTAGAAACCCCCCCACTCTTATTTTCCCCTAATTAACCTCTGCTCCATTATGCTTCATTCATACCATTACTTTGACACACAAGCCTACGCTGTTACACTGAAGGTACTCATCGTCTACCTTGCTGTGACCTGGCCAAGGAAGAGTCACATGGCAGGGCAGGTCCTCAGCGTGAGGCTCCAAGAAGCAGCTCTTGGAATGACAAGTTTTGTGGTTTGTTCTCTTTGGCTACAGGGCCCCCCTATTGCCAAGCTGGGCTAAAATCTGGGGCATGGATTTATAGACTCGCACTCCCCAGGAGCACATCGTTGGAAGAACAAATGAGGGGACAGAGAAATGAGTGGCGTGGATGCTGGAAACAGATGAGTTAACAGCTCTGCAACATCCAATCTGCTGCACCAGCCTGTTCAAAATTGTTCTTTATTCTTTATGAAGGGGACTTCACGTTCTGAACTGGCTGCAGTTTGGCAAAAGGCAT
>WTSP01009118.1:68543-94737 GCA_025331215.1 Actenoides lindsayi
GGTGCTAGGCCAGCAAGAGCCACTGGACCCTCTGTCACTGAGCTGGCATATTTAGGGATAAGTTTCCCACACTGATTCCATCGTTGGAAGAACAAATGAGGGGACAGAGAAATGAGTGGCATGGATGCTGGAAACAGATGAGTTAACAGCTCTGCAACATCCAATCTGCTGCACCAGCCTCTTCAAAATTGTTCTTTATTCTTTATGAAGGGGACTTCACGTTCTGAACTGGCTTCAGTTTGGCAAAAGGCATTTGTACCATTTGATTCCATTTGCATCTTCAAACACAGCGTCAGGCATAGCTGAAGGTCTTGTCTTCTAAACAAAAGTGAATTTTGCCCATAATAAACATTCCTGATACTAGGACTATATATTACTATATACTAGGACTATATACTATTCCATCTTTCTAAGTTTAAATGTTAAAATAGCATAGAGTCTGAATTAAGAAACAATACTCAAAGTACATACCAAAAACTCCTGTCATCTAAATCATACAGAACTGGTCTTTACATGCTGCTAACCCATTTATAGCCTTCAGGTGATCCATAGCAGTTATGGGACAGCATAAGAAAATGGCTTCTCAAGGCCTGTAAATTATTTAATTTCTGTCCCTGTATGCAATAAATGTTTTAGAAAAATGATTTCCTTTCTTCCATCCTTGAAATGAAACTATTCAAGCTACACATATATCTAAAAAACAAAAACCTGAAGACAAGTTCCTCTAGTAGCTGCAATTCTTCCTTCGTTTGTACAAAGATGTTAAAAGCATGAACTGATTTCCTTTTTCCCAGCTTTTCCTCTAAGAAATACATACAGAGCAATATGAGATCCTTTGAAATACACTCGGTTGTACAATAAAGGTGGGTCTTGTGTGAGTTTTTTGTTTTTTAATTTCACACACTTAAGGTTTCTTAATTACCATTAAGCTCTAATAAAACCCAAGTGAGAATACTGCAGACATTTTTACTGAATTCTATCTAGGCTGCTTTGAAGATTACTTTCTGTCATCTTTCCTTCACATTTCAGGGTAAAAGAACACACTACAGCTAGGCATATGTGGGCTGCACAGCCTAGATGATATATGCTATAACATGAATTACAGCTGGAAAGTAAATATCAAGGAAGTCTTATTATGCCTGTTGTGAAACTGTTAAAACTCAACATTAACTCATGTACTGAGTAACAAGCAAAGAATCCTAAGACAATAGTTCATTTAGAAAAACCCCTCTGCATTCTAACAGCACAATACTATGTTTATAGGCTGGTAATACTGGGGCTCAGCGCTCTCCCGAAGAAGAAAACTATGGAATGAGGAGTACGTGTGGAAGGAGGATCAGTGAGGAAAAGAAGAAAGCTTTAAACCAGGTTTAACTCTCGGCCTCTGGGCTTCCACAAAACTTGGTTTAACTTGACCTCAGACAGAAACAACTGTCACAGCTTAATCAGACACATCTGCACATGCAACTTTAAGAAAGGCCACACTGCCAGAGGTACTCAACTCAGCCATTAAAACCACAGAGCACAGGATTTTTTCTGGTTCAAAATGCTTGAGCTCTCATCACCTCCAGTCATAAGATGCATTGGAAGGAAAGGAGTTGTATAAGGATCTACAGTGCTGCAGCACAAAGACATCTTGCAAACTGGTCACCTTCTAGAGGAAAATCAATTTGTTTTAAATTGCAAATCAGGTATTTAAATCTAATTTAAGACTCGGGGGATCTTACCACTCTCTACAGCTACCTGAAGGGAGGTTGTAGTCAGGTGGGGGTCGGGCTCTTCTCCCAGGCAACTGGTGACAGGACAAGAGGGCATGGCCTGAAGCTGCACCAGGGGAGGTTTAGATTGGATATCAGGAAGCACTTCCTGACAGAGAGGGTGATCAGACACTGGAATGGGCTGCCCAGGTTGGTGGTGGAGTCACTGTCCCTGGAGGTGTTTAAGGAAAAACTGGATGTGGCACTTAGTGCCATGGTCTGGCAAATGTGGTGGTGACAGGTCATAGGATGCACTTGTTGATCTCAGAGGTCTTTTCCAGCCTCAGTAATTCTGTGAGTCTGTGTAATTTAAAACTATACAGATCATACCTACATAAATATACACACAGAGAGCTGTCACTTCCAGTGGAACAACCAAGTACTTGAAAGGCAAATAAAAAACTCCTGAAATTAAAAAAAAAAAAAAATCCACAAAATTAAACAAGCAGAGGATAACCAAATCCATCCCCATGCACATTGATACAACGTGGCATGCCTCAAATGCACAAACTATCATGCAAACTATGTCCATGAGTGCTTTAAGCAGTCCACCATCAACAAGAACAGCAAGAAAACCATGATGCTGCATGCTGGCAAGAAAGAAAAAAAAATAAGGCAAAGAAAAAAAACTCAGGAAAAGAAACCCCAATGCAAAGGCAAACAAAAGAAACCAAGTCACAAAAAAACACCTCTACCCTTAAGAGGCACACAAACAGCTCACCAGAGAAGCCTGCAAAAGCACCAGTTCTTCTTACAAGTCGCGTATCGTTTATCTACCAATTTTCCACTTCAAATCTGCCTAAAGCCTCACACAGAGCTCTCAACCATCATCTTTACTACTTCAACTAAACTCACTGTTCAAACTCCTCAAATCTGAGCAGGCAGAAATTGGATGTTTTCAAGGACATTCAATTGAGTATCTGTTTGTGCTGTTGATCCAAAGCCTGAGTTAATTCACTTTCTGGACATAACCTGTCTGACCGAGGAACAGAGAAACTTTGCAATTCTTCAAGAAGTATTTCTGGGACAAGTGCTTTTCTGCACAATCTGTGATGTTTACACACAAGGTTTAAAACCATTTTAAAACTAGAAGTTAAGACAAAGCCATCTGGTTCGGCGATGATTGTTTTGGCAGTGACCTCTATAATCACTGAAGGTTCTGTTATCATCTGAAGCAAACTGGGCCAGCAGATTTTTCCCAGAGTGCCAGTATTGACACGAGGTAACTCTTTTCCTTCTGTCCCCTGCTTCCTTCAACAGAACAGATTCCTAAAGAGAGTTTAGTTACTGGCTTTTCACAAAGACAAATATAATAGCTTATATCAGAACTTACAGAGCTGGGACTATAGGATTTTCTGGTTTTCCTTTAAAAGAAAGGTAGTGGTTTACTTGGCTTGTATGCAGTATAGCATAAAACAAGCAAACAACAAAGGAAATGGGGTGAAATATAGGTGAGGAAGGAGAGAAATGAAGTAGAGGGAGACAATTTAAGCAAAACAAGAACAATCAGATGCTCGTTTGCTGCTGGTAAACATATTATATGACATGAAAAGGAGCAAAGCAAATAGGAGCAGATCTGACTGTTCCCATAAAGATAAGAAATTCAAGTCATATTAAAGAAAGTTTTACTCTACTGACTTCTTCCTGCTCTAACAAGTCTTGGTCACCACCCAGTGGAAGTCAATCTCAACTACAAGATTTTTACAGATAATTGCTTCAGGAGGCACTAACAGCCTCATGCATTGAACAGCAGACATATAATTGGAGTAAAGTGCTTTAAGTGCTCTCTCTGGTGAATAACAGTCTAGTCCTTAATTTCAGCACCAGAATACATGCACTTTGACTGTTCTAACACAATTTTCAAGGATGGTAATGGTCATAAAAACAACCCTTAAAATGACATCTTGATATTTTGTGTTTATTTTCCATCGGTGACATTCCATCTTACTTCTTCAGTTTACATGTCCAAGAGAATTTTAAAGAAATTTAAGTGCCTGCACTAGAAGCTCAAGCTGCTGTCTGAAAACCTCTGCTCCTCCTCCTTTATATGCCATCATCGGCAAAGGAGATACTAAAAGGAAATCTCGCCTGACAACTTGAAGACAGAACAAAATGCACCCGTTTGCCTTTCTGCTGCTATGTCACTTGTGTAGTACTGACAGGAAGGAAAACTTAACTTTATAAACATCTGCATTTAGATAAACCAGAGAAATGTACCAAATGTGGTCACCAACCAGAAGGTACCGGTGGTCAGCTGTATGTCTATAAGATGTCCTTGCAGAAAAAGTAATTCTATACTTAACCACTTTCCTTTGCATCCCTAATTCCACATTTCTTCCAGAAAATACACTTTCTTGGAACGTCTGTTCATATTCCTATTTTCAACTATGACCAACACAACAATTTAGATCATGTTTTTTAAAAGCATGCAAGTTTTAAGCGGTTAAGATTTTTAAATGATGCAAAGCCAACGTTTGAAACTACTGAAAAGAATATACTATTTGTATTAGTATAATGCCATATATTAATTTCCTTCACAATATCGTAAAGTAGTAGAAAAAGGCAGAAAAAACCCAAAGTTTAGTTGATTAAAATAGGAAGTGCATTGTATGAAATAGCTACTTGTGTATTCTTCAAGCACATGTGAAAAATCCAAAATTCCTCTGAAACAAAACACAACCAAAAGAGACACCATAAGAAACAGGAAAGACAAGCTGACTTGGGTATTTCTAATTGCTTTGGCTGTCAAAAGGTGTATTAACAGCAGATAATAGACATTATTTCATAGGTCATCAACCTAGTCTATACTTCTGCAATGTCATTGATGAGTATTTAAAATATCTGAATAAAAGACACTGATAATAAATTTAATAAAAAATGCCTTTAAAGATAACTACCAGATAGACATGCAAAAATGTACGATAGATGGAAGGTTAAAGCTTTGCTGGTTTTCCCTGAATACAGCAAAAGCTGGGAGGGCTAGAAGAACCGAGTCAGAGTTTGAAGCTACTTTTTGAAGGTATTTTCACACACAAATATAGTTAAGATGATTACAAGGACAAGAGAGGATTCAAAGTTTGCCCATATTGCTTTAAAATTAAGGTAGAAGACCTTTATGTCTGATTTCAGGCCTTCTGAGCTGCTGTAAATTCTATTAAACTTTCAGTCATAAAAAAAGAAATCCAACTTCCTCATCCTAACTTTTCAGGACAACTTATATCAAAAGGCAGGTAAGAAACTCTCAAGAACAGAGAGGAGAGCCTTCAGCCTTGACGGTGGGGCCTGACTGTCTTGTTTATGAAGCACTAGATTAAATACACTGCTTTCAGCCATCTATTTTTAAGTAGAATATGAAACTTTAATAAACGAAAGTGCTTACCAAAGTCAGACACTATTAAAAAAAAATGGATGTATTAATATATAAATATTGTTTATTAAACATTACATTACTTATGCAGTCCTACAAGAATAACTTACAGCAAAGCTGGAAATTCTACCTGTACATTCTGAGCATTTAAAGAATTTTGCTGCAGTTTTAAATAATAGCCAAGGAAAGAAACTGCATCGAGAAATTCTGGAAACAATGGTGTATACCAAGTAAATTCCTTTCACTATACTCTAGACCATAAAACTTGAATTATAGAAGAGATTGTCCACTCTGTGTCAGATCTGGCTCCCT
This sequence comes from Actenoides lindsayi, assembly GCA_025331215.1. Classification (NCBI taxonomy): domain Eukaryota; kingdom Metazoa; phylum Chordata; class Aves; order Coraciiformes; family Alcedinidae; genus Actenoides; species Actenoides lindsayi. The sequence goes on from WTSP01009118.1 coordinate 73,980, forward strand.
GAGAAGACAGAAACATGAGTCTTTCAGGTTTAGATGAGTGTGGAGTTCAAGAACCTGCCATGTGTGGGCACCCTTCATAATATTCCAGGCAACCCAGTATTCCAATTGCCTTCACTACTAAATTTGCTAGAGGATATGTGGGAGGAGAGTTACCTTAAAGGACAGTTTCTACTATACAGCTGTCACAGCCTGCCTCTCTGAGGGCTTGAGAACCAAGAGGCTCCAGAGAGACCTTACTGCAGCCTTGCAGTGCTTAAAAAGGGTCTGTAAGAAAGATGGGACACTCTTTTTAGCAGGGCCTGTTGCTACAAGACAAGGGGTGATGGTTTTCAACTAAAAGAGGGAAGATTTAGACTAGAGAGAAGGAAGACATCTTTTACAGTGAGGATGGTTGCCCAGGTTGCCCACAGAGGTGGTCGATGCCCCATCCCTGGAAACATTCCAGGTCATGTTGGACCAGGCCTCTGAGCAACCTGATCTAAATGAAGCTGACTCTGCTCACTGCAGGGGGCTGGACTAGTTGACCTTTGAAGGCCCCTTCCAACTCAAACCATTCTATGGTTCTAAGAACTGTGCTTATCCATACATACATCTCCATAGATGCAATGGAAAAGGGATTTGTTAGCGTGGGTTTTGAGAACAGCACTGAAGTTGCAAGCCACGCTCCGAAGGTTGTAGTTGCTAAATTCAGGCTACCTTGTACTGGCCAGCAGTTAGACTTGAAATTACCACAAAGAGGAATGAAAATCCATGGTCTGCTCTATGCAAAATGGCCCTAATATTGGCAAAAGGATTTCACCAACATCTAAAATTGGCATGATCCCCTTAACTTCTGTGTTCTGACTGAGCATTTTAAGGGTTTTATCAGTGAGAAAGTGTTAACTGAAATCCCCTCTTCCTCCGTGCTCTGAAGGGAACACAGAGCTCCTTAATTCTGTGGGAGAAACCATGGAGGAATCAAGCCAGAGAAAGCTACATCAGACATAAGCAAACATCCACTTTAAAGTAATGAAAAAGTTATTATCTCTTTTAATATCCTACTGCAGCTTACCCTACTACTTGGGCAGGAAAATCTATACAGCCTAACAAAGGATGCCAGATGGAAAATTCCACTGAGCTTAATTTGCTCACTGCTATTCCTGGATGACTGATACTGATGCAACTGTAAGATGGAGATTTTTTCTTCTTTCTAACACGCATTTTTACTTTAGTTCTTAAAGGTGTAATTGTTGATCAACGAGGAAGAAAAAAAAAAGTACAATGTAGGAAGTAATGCTTTGTTTTCAGATGAGAAAATCAAAATAAATACTATTTTCTCAGGCTACAGTGAATGAATAGTTTGGCATTTTTGATATGTATTACATGCAATATTTTCATGTGTTTTAAATGCAATTAGAAGAAAAATAGTAAAAAGAGACCGAAGGTAGTAGCTATAAGAGAGTCAGACAGACATGTCTATTGGGTTCACATGGCAAGGTTTTGTTAGCAGGGAAGCTACAGGGGCGGCTTCTGTGAGAAGCTGCTAGAAGCTTCCCCTCTGACAGCCAATGCCATTGGTTTCAAGATGGATCCACTGTTAGCCAAGGCTGAGTCCATCAGTGATGGTAGCACCTCTGTGATTGGTTCTGTTCACCAATGCAGCAACAGTCAGAAGACAGGACTGACAATATCAAAGAGAAACAACTCTGCTGACACCAAGGTCAGTGAGGAAGGAGGGGGACAAGGTGCTCCAGGCACCATGGTGAGGCAGGCCACCATTCATATGGAGAACAAATGAGGCAGCCTCACTCAACTATTGATAACAACAGACAAATTTGCTAGATTCCCAAGGATTAGAAAGAAGGCAATTTGTATTTATTTTGTGAAAGTTTAAGTAGCATTCCCATTTACCCCTGGCAAAAATATACCACAAAGAGAGGCTTTCCCAGGCTACTTTGAAATTAAAAAAGAAAAAAGCTCAGTTCCTCATCCAGCACCAAAATATACTTCATTCTGGCTTTGCTTTTCCTATTTTAATATTAAACCTACTTCATTCATGTTGGAAAAAACCCAAAACCAACAAAACAATTAAAAAAAAAAATCCCTAGCACCATTTTATTCCCACAGATGTTGATTTAGCTATCCAAAAGAAAAAAACCAATGTGGCTCGAAACAATGACCACCCCATCAGCCAGTCATATCAGAAGTTACACAAGTGTACAAAGCATGAAACCGAAGACCTTGCATTCCATTGCCAAACTCTCAGCAAGAAGATACAGTCAGCACCCTTTGCTGTTGGTCTCCACAAGAGGACTTCTTGTCTCTCTCACTTTCTGTTACTGCATTGCAAAACTCTTACGTCACCTAAAGCCTCCTTTAACTTTCTGTGAAAATCCAGAGTACTATCAAACAAAATTCCACTTGAAGGCATTTTACACTCTCCCAAAAGAAAAGCTTTAAAACAGAAGAAGATACAGACTTTCTGCCTTTTTTTTTTCTTCCCCATCAAGAAAATTTCCAGTAAAATCTGTATTTCCCACAGAAACTCACAACTTGAGCTACATGCATGTGATTTTCATGTAGTGAACTATAAAAACCTTTCCCAGCTCTTCAGCTACCACAGTTTCAATTAGGAGCTAGAAACTTCTCACTGCTGACCTCACCATACCAATGAAAAATCTACCCATCTACAAATAATTAAAAGTTTTTTGGGATAATCCCCTCACCGTTCAAACACAATCACAGAGAACTCTGCATTTCAAAGTTGACAGAAAGCACTGCCATGATCTATCTTCCTTTAGCACGATGGGGTGGAATTGATGCTAAAAGACAAAGCTCCTCATTGACATATTTTCTCACATCTAATCACCACAAGCAAGCATCAGAAAAGATGCCTGACCGTGCACACAGCTGAGCTGAAGGAGTAGTGCTGAAAAGAGCAACTTGCTCTGAAAAATAAGTCAAGACTGAAACTGAGCTTGTGGAAAAAGGCTGGAGAGAAGGCAGGACAGGAAGGCTGTGATTTGAAAGGGGAAGCAGCAGCACATGGAGTTACATAGAGAAGAAGTGCAGACTCGCAGAACACGGTCTGTAGGTGAGAAGGACCAAGACCACCAGGGAGATGAAAAGACAAGGGTGGGAACTGGACTTAGACCTACTGTGGGTGGGAAAAAGCATGCTGGGGGAATGATATAGCAAGCCAGAAAGAGGACAAAATGCAGGAATAAGGAACAAGAGAAATGGGAAAATCTGAGAAGGAGCCAAGATGATGGGAAACAAATGTACAGGAAGTGTTTGTATGCCAGAGGGGCAGATCTGCTAAAGAACCAGGTGAGACAGGTTTTTATTATTTGTGATGAGTAGTCCTGGAACAGCCCAGTACTGCATGCAATAAATAAGGTCTACAGAAACAGAAGAATGAACTTCATTAATAAAAGAGCTTCGGGAACAAATTAACATGACAATGCTACATAAGCAACCTTTCTTCTGAGAATTCTTAACTTCTGAAAATCAACGACAGCAACTTATTATAGTATTTTTAAGGTAATGTCTGCCAAATTTTAAAAATGCAGTTAGCAAAGATAAAGGATAAGAAAAATTCCAATTAAAGATCATGGAGTGCAGGATAGAAAAGATAATAAAATCTTAATGCAGGCAGAAGAGATCGTATACACATTTCATAATTTCCGTGAAACAACCACCACCTCTGCTCTGCAAACAAAAAAGCACAAACACAAAGTCTGAGAAGAAATGAAGAAAATAATTCAGTTAAACACCCAGAAGGTCTATCACCTGCAAACAACTAAAGATCTGGATGTAACTACCAGAAGAAACTATTTGACCTGAAGTTTGTTCCACAGCTAATCAAGCTACAAAACAGTCTGGATGCTCAGAAAATGCTGTTGCTTCAAATACTTTGAAACTTTAATATTTAATCTTCTATCTTAAAGATTTTATAGATGAAATAAAATTATCAGAACATGGGATGTTTTGAAGTGCTTTGCAATTAGCCTACAACCAGTAAAGGAAACATGCAAAAAAGAGCAAACTCATAACATGAAGTGTGTTCATTAATTTAAAGTGTAAAATATTTTTGAGGAAAAAAACCCCAAACCTATGCAGTGATGAAGAGACAAATATTTGTATCCTCTTTAACAGAATGAATTAACACTTCAAAAATGGAAAATGTGTGAATAGCTCCAAATATCTAAAGCTGCACATGTATGAGCTTCTTACCAGGTACTGGTAAATCCAGCTTTGCTCGTTTCAATTCTGATATAGAATTTTGGAGCTGCTCTATTACAATGTCATCTTCATAGAAGAAATCCTTGGCTAAAGACTCCTGCAGAAATTCTACAAGCTCTTCCATTTGTAATTTCATCAGATGCTCTACATAAAAAAGAAAATATACATTAAAATACCTTGATTATGAATATTGGAAAATGTACTTAAGATATTAGATGCTTTTGTTTCCAATGCAGAATGAAAAACACTTATTAATTACACAGATGACAGCATTCTACACCAGAAATCTATAAAACACATTAAAAATTCACTTGCAAATCAGCATGGAAATGTTTTCTACTTATCATTCTCTACTTAGGATAATGTTTTCCCAGAAGGGGCAACTTCAGAAAGCTAACTACAAGTCACTCTCCTTCAGCCTTCTGATGTCCAACAGCTTCAGGTATTTCTTTTTCAGCCTGCATCCTCAGCTTACAAAACCTTTCTGTATATCTGTACAACATACATCATCTCTCCTATTAAGAGCTTTGAAAAGCAGCAAAACACATTAAAAACTGGTATTTACAGTATCCCCATTCACAACTAAATTAAATTACAATGAAATGATGATGGCAGTTCACACTTCAGAACCATTGCTTCCTGCTTTCTGAAAATTCTGGTACTTTTTGCTGCTTCAATCAAATTCAGGTCATAGTTTGAAAGTCATTTTACAGTTATGAGATTATTTTTCTTTCCTTTTTGACACAGCAGTAAGGCCACATTTCCAACACAAACCTATCTGGTTTAACTACCTGCATACCTATGTAGCTTCTTTAAGCATATGTAAGCACTCAAAAGTCCCAGAATGTACAATTTCTATAAAGAAACCACAAAAAATGTTTGTGCACTGGAATTCAAATGCTCTTGGTATGTATTAGACAATGTTACTTTGACCAGATAGCTGTACCATCAAGGTTGTTAAGGGTAGAGAAGACTGGAAAAGAAATCAGAATCTGTCTTCCACCATTTTCTCTGCCAGTCCTCTCACCTCTTCTCTGTCACCGTAATGTACACTCAGTCTTTTCATCGTGGAGGAAGTTGTTATGTACTTGCTAAGCAAGAAAACCTGCACTCAAGACTTTTTCCTCAGCTCTTCCCATAAAAAGAGTGGTGATTAAAAATATAGTAATTTCAAGTCGATGTATGTTTGCAAATAAAGAAGAGAAACCAAAATGCTATGCCTACCAATTTGCCTCTGCATATTCAGTTTTCTTAAGTACAATAATTTTAAAAGTCACCTCTTTTATTTTTCAAATCAGTTTCTGAACAAACTCATGAATATACCCCAGTGAGACAGTGAGGTAGTATCACCACAGTTCAGGAAGGGTAAACGAGCATGCAAATGAAGACATCAATTCTGCAGGCTTCATGCAAACCTATTGCATAGAGTTAAATGTCTCCAATAAGAAAAAAACCACAAAGGCCCAGAGTAAGACTGTATCAAACTCAAGCTACAGGGTATAATCCTGAGACATGCTGAAGCATGTTTAGAAGCTAACATCCATCCACAAAAGCTTTTGGGATCCTTTGGAGCTTAAGGTGCTAAATCGCTTTGGGGAATCAGTCATAGATGCTTTAGACAATTCTTTTCTTCAAAAGCTCTAATTTTACTTTAATGGAAGGCAAGAGATGGAAGAAAATGCCACCCAAGCAGACTACAGAAATTCTGAATTTTAATTACATTCTGGAACAAACAAGGGTATAAAGAGAGACATACACTGGTGATTCCTTATTGTCGAGCTGTTTGCTGATACAGGTTTAGGTATTTAGTGTCATTCTCTGGATTCTTTATGCACTTTTTTGATTAATTTAAATCTGTAGAGGCTAACAAGCCAATTCCAAACCATGGAACTAGAACATTTTTTCCCCATTGTTTAAACACCAATACAGCTCACTTCATGACTATGCTTAAATACCTTTCGTACTGTAACAAATATTTTTCTTTGACAGTCACGCTGCATTGGTTCTGGCTTAGATGGGGTTAATTTTCCCCACAGCAGAGCTCATAGAGCTGTGCTTTGTACTGGTGGCTAAAAAGGTGTTGATAACACAGTAGCGTTTTGGCTACTGCTGAGCAAGAGTTGCACAGCATCAAGGCTGTCTCTCCAACATTTCTTCCTCGACAGTAGGATGGGGAGGGGCAAGATCTTGGGAGGGGACAGAGCCAGGACAGGTGACCCAAACTGACCAAAGGGATATTGCACATCATATGGCATCTTCTCAGCAATAAAAGCTAAAAGAAAGAGGCTGGGGGGAGAGGGATATTCATTATTACAATGTCTGTCTTCTGGAGCAATCACTGCACTTACTACTTCCTAGGAAGTGGCTGGCAGTCACCTGCTGATGAAGTAGAGAAGTGGGAAGTAGACAATAAATCTTTTGTTTTCCTTTGCTTCTGTATGCCCTTGCTTTATTAAACTGCCTTTATCTTGACCCATGAGGTTATATTCCATCTTATTTTCTCCCTCCTCTGTCTTTGCTGAGGAAGGGAGTGATACAGCAGCTTGGTGGGCACCTAGCATCCAGTCAGGGTCAACCCACCACACACTCACATTAATAAAGCAAAGATGTTGATCTTTTTGTGCAAAAGGAAAGAAAAATACCTGTCAGAAATAGCATAAGGCAAATGGTAACTAAGATTTTCACCCAAGGTCCAGCTACACAAAATAAAACCAAGATCATCTGAACCTCTGTTTAGCATTCAAACATTTGAGAGGTTTCTTACTTCTGTGTAGTTTCAGGATTGTGTAAGACATAGCAGTGAGAATCCGCTCTCCTTCAAGTATGTAGATATCCCATATCCTGAGGCTTAATGTAAAGGGAGTCTGCAATGACAGAAGCAGGCAACACTGTGAAAACAGTCTGTGCAAAGTCACAATTAAAACCAGAAATAGAAAGACAGACATACTCACACGATCAAGGAAACACTGGAAAAACCACTTTGTTGTGTAAAAGCTCGTGGACATGTCCTGGGAGTCCTGTAAAACACACAGAAGTTTAAAAACACTCACAAAAAACAAGCAATGCCTTGAACTGCCTATGAAAACACATTTTCACCTTGACATCAATGTGCCTTATATTCACCATAAGGAATTAATTTAGGTACAATTACTACTGTTCCTGCACTTTAACTTTGGGATAACATCATATTCTATCCTTGTCACATTCAGTTTTTCCAAAATTTTCAAGTATATCAACACTGAACAAGCAATGGACCAAATCCCTCTAGTTTATCTGAAGGCTTTACCTTCACCTTTCAGCAAGTTAAAGTGGCCTTATCTTAGCAATACATCCACAGTAAAAAATGAGGAGAACTAATTCTCAATATAACTGAAATAATCTTCATGAGATATTAATTCTGCAGAGTCTTTTAAAAAAAGCAAACAGAACAAAACAATGCCTTATTTTGAGATTTTTCTAACCTGTAAGAATGACCACCAGCCTACTGAAAGATTGCTATAATGGACCATGCCTTTCCTGGATAAAAGACCTGATTGCTATTAAATCTAATGCCACTAATTTACACAAAAAATGAACTAAGTATTGATTTAAAACTGAAAAGAAAAATATATAATAAACGGAGTGAACGTTTTATCACTCCCTCTGAAGAAATGGCCAAGAACTCCCTCAGAAGTGAGCTATCAAAGCATTTTATTTAAATTAGCTTTTTCAGTTACTAAAGCAACTTTCTGCACTTTTCTGAAACTTTCTTTTTCACGTAACCCAAGGTGGGGGCAGGAGGGGAGATGTGCATGGATGACAGAAAAAGAAAAAAAATTTATTTCTTGCTTATTCAATGCAGTAATAAGAGGTATTTAAGCAATACACACCATTTAGTAACATGCCAGTCTCAGGTTGTATCACTGCAATCAAGTATAATTATTTTTTATTTTTAGCAAATGTAAGGGCCTTTTATCATTTACTGTTAAAACCACCCAATCTTCTTCAGACTATTCTGTATTTTGTTCCTGAAATGTGACCACCTCATAAGAGAATAAGACTATATTTCTAAACAAGAATCATCATCTTCCATGTACTGTAAAAACTAAATCCACAATTTTCATTTCAGAGTCAGGTTAGTTACAGAAATGGTTTTGATTTACTTACTTATTTTTAATATGACATGATCATCTTGTATGACTAATTTTGACTTGCCTTTGTAACCGAAGAGTGGTTTTTTTGCTAACCAGATCTGCCTAATTCCACGTTATGAGCAGGTCTTATAGCATGTTTTAAACAAAAGACATTAAATTCTATTTCATAATACACACATTAAATGCAATTCATCATTGCCAAGGTGCTAGTCTGCTACCAAATTGCCTGTCTCCCCTCTCCCCCCCCAAAGAGATAAACATAATAAACAGAAGACAACATAGTCTGGGAAGGTAATGTTTGTAAGCAGCAATCACTCTTAGAAGATGTTGCTGCAACTGAGCATCTCTTACACCTTTTAAGACTTGGAGATGGATTCTGGCAGAACCATTGTGATTGTAAAAGAAAATTGTTGATGACTATTGGAAGAGTATTTTTCTCCCATTAGAAATATAATTTGTTCCTTAGAATAAATACAGCCAATATTAGCAAAAAAAATAAAGAGGATAGTTTCCCATTTAAGAGTATTAAAAGAGATAACACACAATATTTAGCTTCGTGAAAATACTGCTGCATAAGTGCAAATTTTAAAAGGGCCATCAACTCCTCTTATAAAGGTTATCTTTCAAGCAGAGATTAAAATTGGTTTACTTGCAAAGTCATCTCTGTCCAGAGATGAGCCACAAAGCTCTACACAGAATAAACTCTTGATAAAAATGTTTTAACATCAGCTTGCTATACAGCAGATGTACAAGGCCAGCTAGAAGGACCACATATTTTCATTAACTCAGAGGTCAAAAGTAAGATGGATGTCCAATTTAATTACCCTTAGGATCCAATTTTATCATAACTCTGCCAAGGTGCACCATAACTTGGTCTATAATGAAAACACCAGCACTTCTGCCTCTTAGAGCTTTGCATTTTTTTTCTGAGGTTTCAGGTAATCTTAACCTAGTGGGTTAACCTGAACTGAAACAGGGGCAGCAAGCTATAAACTAGTATTGCTTTTACTGTGATATAAATACTTACCAAATGCTGCTTAAGTTTAGACAAAAATTTTTTCAGGACTTTGTCATGATGTTCTTGAAATCTCAACAGTTTTGGAAAACCAGGAATAAAAAAACCTAAGGGAAGAAGTGGACCATGTAACAAGCACATGTACTATAAAAATGACATAAAAAAGGCATTCAGAGCTCTGAGAACATGATTCTCCTGTAAGACCACTGGATCTGAACAGATATTCATAGCAGTATTATCATGCCCACATATGGATATGCACATACTCCTGCCTAAATGACTACAGCAAAGCATCAATACATTCCCTTAGTGACTATTACTAGATTAGTAATTGTAGGAGGCAGCAGATCCATCAGTCCTACATTAGTTTACCTACTATAAGATCATGGGGAAACAGAACTTATAATTATTCATTAAAAAAACAAAAACAAACAACCAAAATCCAGAAAACCACAACTCATACCAACTAGAACTTTTCAAGGCAAAAAAATCCTAAATTGTGATTATGCCCAGCAAATCATGATAGGAGGGCAAACAGCACAGACAGCCTCTAGAAATGTCTGCACTGAAGAAAAGACCATTAAAAAAAAAACCCAAACCAACAAAGCAAAAATAACCACAAAAAACCCCAAAAGAAACAAAACCAAACAAACCACACCAAAAAAAAGCCACACAAAAACAAAGAAAACCAAAATAGGGGATAGTTTACAAAGACAAATGCCATGAATATACACTATAAATATAAATTTTGTGAGCTCACATAACTAAGGGAATATAAAAAAAAACCTGAGTAGTTTTAGTGATCATATGCTGGAAAAAGAAAGCACTCCAACTGAGTTAACAGCAGAGTTAAAGGCTCAGAGTGAACACACAATACAAGCCAAAAAATTTGAAATGTGAAGGAGAGCTAGCACAGCTACACAGCAGGAAAAGAAACCATTCAAAGAAGATCCTTCAAAAAGCTGAAGCTGTGTTGAGATCAGAAAAACAGAGATGATCAAACACTAGCAGTATAAAAATGTGAAAAACAAGCCTCCTCCCTCCCAAAAAAAACAACTTACAAAAGATGTTAAAGAAATACTAACAGCCCTATTTTCAAACACATTGGAAACAGAAAGCCTGACAGAGAATTTGTAGATTCAACAGTCTGTGAAGACTTTTAGAATTGTTCAGAGAAGATAAAGTCAGAACTAAAAACAAGTTAATTTCTTTGAGTGCGAGACACTAGGGAGGCTCCCGAGTCAAATACCTGAACAGCTCTAAAAGCCCTCAAAGATAACTACCTGCAATATCAATTCTATTAAACCTCTAGCTTAAAATACCAGGACCCTGGGAAGTGGCTGCCATGTCAGCTTTCCTTGAACTGGTTTTTCAGTCCAGTATCATTGAAACCAATACTCTGAGAAGAAATGGACAGAAACCATAATAAAGAAAGTTAAGGTAAGTAAGTGGACATCAGATGGATGCAGTGCACCAGAGAAGAATCAACATGTTTTGTACAAGGAGAGGTCACGTCTCTTAAATCTGTGGGCTTCTCTGAAGAGATCAGTGAGCATATGAGCCCAGAGAGCACTGGATTTTGCCTACTTGACTTCCCAAAGGTACTTAATATCTTCTATCACTGAAGTAGCTTCATCTCTTCAGTTCATTCCCTAAAGCAGCTAATCCAATGAGTTAGAAGTTGGTAAAATAAAGACAAAAAGGCTTCACCCGTGAAGTTGTGTAGGAGTTGTGCTGGGACCTAGGCTAGTTGACATGTGCCATGTGCCCACCCTGAACAACGAGTCAAGTCCTAGCCATCTTGAAAGAGCAAGTCTGGAAAAGACAAAAACTCACAGGAATTATGCAAGTATACAACCAATTCTGTGTCAAGAATAAATTAAAACACTACATCTGATCAGCCTGCATTAGCAAACCAGCTGCAGGGAAATACCACCAAGTGCCAGCACTGAACAGGTTATGAACGCTCACTGCCTCCTCTAAGGCAAAATCTAGAGGGCATCATTGAAAAACCATCGTGTGGCAGAGCCAAAATAAAAATGGAAGAAGTATTCTACTAGTGGAAGAATTATTTAAGGAAGAAAAGTCTACTGGAGACTATTAAATGCAAAACAAAATTCCATCTCAAGAAATTCTTCCAGCCTCTAATACTTTTTCCAGGAGGTGTTTTGGTTCCCTTATTCTCAGACACTTTGTAGAACATCTGTTGCTGGTCACTATCAGAGACAGGACACTGGGATAAATAGGTCTGGTACAGCAATTCCATATTCTTAGGATTAAAAAAGGCTGGAAGAAAAACAAAGCACAGTTTCCACTTGTAAATGATAGGCAGTATGGAAAAATGCATGAAGTATGGACCTACAGAATACAAATCACTTCAAAAAAAAAAAAAAAAAAAAAAGGAAAAAATAAATAAAATAAAAAGAAAGATTCATTAAAAATAGTCCCAAACCGAAAAGAAAACTCCTTCTAGTTACTATGTAATTTAGTGCATGATCACAGATTCTCACACGTCTAGTATTTCCTCAACAGAAACATTCTATTGCACTTAAATGTCAGGTTGCATATTCAGAAATGTTATTAATATAGGTGAGGTGTTTGGTTGTTTTTTTCTTTATGTAAACAGTGAATGACTACCTCAAAGCCATCTTTAATAGCATGCAAAAGGTGTTTTCTCCATGGAACGTTGCTCTTTCAATTTATACAGTCAAACTTGTTAGCTTGAATTTTTAAGATTATAGAAACCCCAACAGCTTTCAAAAACCTAAATTATTTTCAGGGCCAGATACCTGTATTTTATCATTTAGAGACTTGACATCATCCATAACAACATGGAACATCAGAGAGATCAAATTCACCCCTTGACTTCAAGTGGTGTAATGCTAGAAATTAGTCTGACTATGTATCGGAGACACAGGGGTTATACCCAAAAAGCATTCCAGGTTTCCACTTCACAGGGAGAAGATAAAAACAGATAAAAACCCTTGTATATGAGGAGGAGCTTTTAACCATCCTGCTTTTTGTCAATAGGGTTCCAACCAAATTACTGACGGTCAGTGTTGTCAAGTATAATTATCAAAGTTTTCCTACATGAGTATCAGCAATTTAGAATTGACATGATTTAGGCTTTAAAGAGCTGGCAAACAGTGCTTGAAACTACTTTCTCCAAACACAGAAAGAGTGCAAACAGTTTCATGGCATCAGTTAAATACATTTTAATGTGTCCCTTCCAGAATTTACAGTGATATTTACAGTAACGCTGCACTGTGGCACAAGCTCAATTAAAACACATACATTCAAAGAATGTCAGGAAATCTAGGTTGGAAGGGATTGCTGGAGATTATCTGGTCCAACCTGCTGACAGCAGGACCTTAGATTAGGCTGGTAACATTTAATGAATGATAAATTTGGAACATTCGAGTTATAATTAAGGTTTTGTCAGCATATCTATAAACTTCCTGAACAGATGTTGCCAAGATAGCTTCATAGGCCCTGTGGAGGAACTCATCAAGCCTTGGGCTACTCCAAGCTCCCTCCTGCCTAGAGCTATCAATAACATAAAAGTAACAAGACTGTGAGAGCAGGAAATACTGTGCAAGGCAGAGATAAAACCAAGAAACCTGAAGTTAATGCCAAGATACAAGTCCATTTTTTACTAGAGGTTCCTGTCCTGCCAAATGAGTGCACAGCCACGGTATTATTTAACACGTTCTATATTAGGTTTCCACTACTATTTTATTGCTATATAGATGTCTGTGTAACCAGCCTTCACGTGGTTACATACCCTGAGAAATTAAGAGGAAAGGAAACCATCTGATTTTCATTAAGAACTATCTGAAAGATATCACACAGAAAAGCAATTACTTACCACAATGGGTGAGAGCTCCAGTAACATCCAATAGCCCCCCAGCATAAAGCTCCCATTAAGTCTCATTTTGACCAGAGAGACAAAACAGCACAGTTCCATTTTCAAATAATTTACAACTTAAATAGGGCAGGTTGAAACCTAATATATTCTAAGTGACATGAAACTCCATACCATGCATAGCATGCTTTGGACCAGAGAGAAGTTTCACCAAGGCCCAGAAGGCATCTTCTTCATTCATGTACATAAGGAGTAAAGCTGTGATCTGGCTCATTCCCTGACAGTATCCAACTTCCTGAAAATCAGACAGTGAAAACATTAAAACACTGAAAACAAAAGCTTCATAACCATGAGCTCTTAGTTTTTCCTTGAGCTAGTGGAGGGAAGAGGATGTTTGTCCTGATAGTGTAAGTTCATTAATTATTACACCGCTAAACACACTTAATATCTGAACGTTTCAAATGTTGATAGATAGAAGGGATGATGAACAACCCTCCAACTGAAAAGTCAACTGGAAGTCTTGACTGTTCATTAGAACGCTCTACTGACACACAAAACCCTTGCCAGTCCTAATAATTTCAAGTAACTGCATCATCTTATTCTCTGAGGGGATGTGTTTTCCATTTAGTTGTCATTCGGGTTTTTTGAAGAGGGCAGGGCTTGCTTTGTTTTGCTTTACAGTCAGGGCACCACCTGGTAAACACAGGACTTTACAAGAGTGACCTATAACTATAAAAGTCCTCAAGTTTAGTAGCCCATAGCAAACAGATGTAATAATTCCGAAGAAAAAAATTTCACTGCTCCAAAACTGAACTTGGAGTATTTCCTCTGCTATTAATTTTGACTTTTAGGGCAGGAACCAACTGTGACTATCATTTTGCTGCTCAGATAACCTTGTATTGTAACCTACTGTAAGGACAATAACTTAACTGTTGAGTAATTTTTTTTCAGATTTACAAGTTCTAAGTAGAACTTTGCTCTCGAGATAAAACCGAAGCGTAAGAACTGCTATACATTAAGACAAAAATGCAACAACAAAAAAGCAACAACATAAGTGCAAAATAAAAACCTCACTGCACTATTCTCATCATTACACTTTAACAGTTGATTTTAAACAATATTTTTCATGCAACTTGAAAATACTATTCCAATGTTCTATAGGAAATATATAAAGGTCCTTCCAGAGTTTCAATTCTCAGTGTGTCAAGGCTGCTTACAAAGAAAAGCTTAAGACAAAGGAACAAGTGAAAGACAACAAATTCCAGCAATGTAAGTTCTTTTATGGGCCAACAATTGTGAGGAGACAGAAACTGAAAAAGGACAGAAAGGTTACACTTCCTAGGACTTTTAAAGTTAAATGAAGTGGCATTTAATTAGAGTAACTGCTTAATTTCACTGCCTTCTTAACTTTACCTATTTTTACATTGAATTCTAGGGAGCTGCTGATGGATATAAAATGAAAGACACACAAAGATGAACAAAATGGGCAGGAGGAATGAGGGGATAGTGCATTGAACCCACAGTTAAATGGGGACATGATCGCATTTCTGTTTCTTCTATTTTTACCATGCAGACAAATAACATTAAAAAAATACAGAAGTGTCTAACCCTGTCTTTCCAGATATAGTCTGGAAACTCCACTGTAACAAATCTTCATCCAGGACTGCTGCCAAGACCAATGGCTTCAGTAAAGCAGATGCAACCTTTAAAATCATTTTCCATTTGTTAGAACCCTCCAGGTTATGAAATATGCCTGTTTACTGCAACATGCATCTTTCTGGAGCCTGTTTTCATTCCCATCATTCAAACGGGAAGAATATAACGGAGGGAAAATATCAGTAGCATAATACTGCAGCTCAGCACAAATTTGTTATTCTTATTAGACACGATAATTAGTTTCAGTTGACCTGTAGGTACAGCTCGGTCTGCCCAATAAGATACTGATAATCACTGTGCTTTATTTTAACTTCAGCTCAAACACATCAACAATTAATTACGTTTAGGTTTCTGAAAGGCTGTTTGGTTGGGTTGGGGTTTTTTTAGGGAGAAAGAAGATACAGAATTGCAAGTTATTATCTCATGGCACATTCAGAGAAATCCCATTTAAGTGTGAAGGTACATAACTTACCGTATTATATATGGAATATGCAGCTAAAACGTGGAATAAAGACTGTTGCCTGGAGAAATAAGAATAGAAAAAGGAAAGTACTATAATATTGTCTTTTGTAAAACCAGAAAAACTTAAAAGTATTAAACTCTAATTTGGAAACCTGTTTCCCTCCTTTTAACTTGTCTAGCACTAAAGAACAGGATAAACCACAGTTTCCAATATGTGCTTCTGATTTCAAACCAACATCGAGTGCTTCTCTGATATTTTAGATGTTGAAAGGTTTAAAAAAAATACCTGTAATACTTTGATAAGGCAATGGCATCAGATCATTAATTTTATAGACAGTTAAACATAGGATGGGCTACTTTTCAAACACTGATTTATTCTGAATGCCAAACTTTTTACACCCCAGACCTGATTCCTGTGCTTGCAGAACAGTAAGAGCTGTCCCTAATTTCAAACAGAGATGTACAAGAGTTAAAATTCACAAAGCAGCCACACAGATGGCCTGACCTTGGCTCCCAAATTAAAGGCTGCTTCAGTGACTGCTACTACCAAACTGATGGAAAAGAACGCCCTGCCTTGGCATCCTACGCTCAGCCCTTCAAAGTGTGCTGATCTTCATGTACTTCAGAGTGAGAATTACAGAGAGCTTTGTACAGGTCCTTTGCTTTTGGTAAAAACAGCCTAATTTGTGAAGGCAGTAAGAGCAAAACCCCCACCCCAACAAAAAAAAGATCAACCCCAAAACCCAAACACTCCCCCCCCCAACCCAACAAAACCCAACCAAAACCAAATAAATGAACAAAACCCCCCAAAACAAACAAACAAAAAAAGATCAACCAAAACAAACCCCAATTTGAGAAAAGCAGATTTATCAAAGTAATAGTGGAGAGGTCTCATCATGAATTTTTCAACTCATACCTATTTGTTTGTGATTTGTATTGTGATTTGTTGAGGAAACAATTTGGAAACCTGAATGCCTGCTTTCATCTACAACTAAAACTGGTAAAATTTAACTGCTGAGTTTTCCATACTGCCCTTTTCTCTCTAGTGAAATTCCCTCTGCCTGTCACTAATCAAATGTATAGAAATAGGTATTAACAGGTTAAAAAAAAAGAAAGCATAAGTAAAAAGTTGCGTATTTTCTATTGGGAAGAGAACGCATACTGGGAGAGTTTTACCAAAACACCTAATTTATGGCATTTTTGTTTGTCCTCTTGCAGAGCTGAAGCTTAGTCATTCTTTAGTAACCAAAGTAAAGTGTAGCCTACAGCACTGGATATTACGCCGGAGTCTTATTTTACAAGGACCAACTAAAAAGGTCCCAGATGTACACAGGAACCTTCTATATCTTCAGTTAACCATATGAAACTGAACACAAAGACCTCAATCTCATTCACAGTAAGATACAAGAAATAATGGTAATTTTAGTACTATTTACACTAGATGATACCACTGAAGACCTGCAACAGAATGAACCTCCAAAGTCATACAGTCTACTTAAAAGTCAAACAAGCTATTGATTTACCCAGGGGACTTTATTTCATTGCTATGTGAAATGATTTCTGAATTCTTCATCGAGGCATCACTGGAAACGCATAATATACGTGCAGTAATTCCAAGATCTATTCCAAGTGTGAAATTGCTTTAAGCAGCCAGAGGCTTTCCTGGGGACTCTGAGGGCACCTTTACAACACAGCCGTGGGGACTGGAGCCTGCTCTGCTTGTATTAACCCCAAGCTGACGAGGTAGTGAGCTTCTGCTAACATCTAAAATGCGTGTGTAAAAACTAACTGAGGCCCAGAAGCAACAGAGTCATTTTTGCCTGGCTCTGTCAGCATCAGCGAGAGGCGAGGCGCGTCAGCTCACATACAGATAGCTCTGCACAAATCTATCTACAGCTACAGTGGCTGCACGGAGTAGCTCACAGCTTGGGAATTTCTGCTTTGAACTCCCATCCTGTGTTGCAGCCGTAAGAGAAATTCCTCATATTTAGAATTTGTCCACAAAATGCCTAGAATAATAATAAAAGAAAATGTTTGTTTTATTATCACATTAAAGTCCACAGCTCTGAGTATTGCTTTTTGAAAATAGCAGACTACTGTAGAATCTGCCTTGGAAAGAAAAGGAGATTAAAAAATGAACTCATACAGTCACAGAAGGGGAAAAATACCCTCTTCATCTCAGCAGGGTGCTGATGCTGCAATCTGGCAACAGTACTGACATTTGTATCGCCATTTATTTCACTATTAAGCACTTTTAAAGATGACAGCTGCCTAATATTCCTCATCCAATGACAGTCAAAAAAAACCCCACATATTTTGAAAAAATCCAAAAGCATTAAGGCCTACATTTGTAAATAATTAAATGCTCATATATAAAATACTGCTTTATTTGGTTCTGAATTAGATACTGGGACAAGTGGAATATAAAATCCAAAAGAAGGCTAAAACCTCCAGGAAGATAAAAGTTACCAGTAATGCTAAAAGTTATTTTGTTTTAGCAAACACACAGTTAAATAAAAATGACTGTATAATAAATCTTAATTCATTTATTAGTTCAGAATTCCCATGCTTTTGTATTTACAATGCCCAAGACACTTTTTTGTTTCTTTGGAATGCTACTGACCACTTCACAGCGAAGGAAGCAGCATCGTTTGGAAGGGGCCATCTGGTTTTGTGGTAGTAACAGTAATTCCATCACTGCACACTCACAATCCTTCTCTGGAAGTTTGGAGCTTACTTTCAATACCCCTGCTTAGGTCGAAGAGGCTTGAGGCAAATGAGGAGCCAGTTTTAAGACAAGCAAAACAAAAGCTTTTCATTTACTTACTTAACACCGTATCGGTCTCGAAACATGATATGATCTCTGTACGTTCGATTTACATCGAGATCAATTTGCCTAATATCTGGTGAAGACCCTCGTGCTTGACACTTCAGTTTCTGGGGAAACAGTGAAGAACAGAAATAAAGTTTAAAATCGTGAACCCTAAAATAGCAGAAACCTGCCTGACTGCACACCCGTATTGAAGTATTTGCCATCTCCTGATTTAAAACACTTTACATCGAATGGCAGCTCACAAGATAACAATTTTAACTTCCAAACTATGCATATACACATAGAAATTCTACTGTCAGACACATTTCAGAGTAAGAGACCAATCCCATACTCTACCATTCACTACTTGTATTCAAGGCTGTGTTTCAGCATTTCCAGTTTCTGTCTGTCATTTCCCAGGTAGGCACACCACCAGAGAAAGACAGAAAGTGGATTTTACTACTCAGGAACAAGAACCTAAGATGCAAGTGCTCCAGAGTGGACTTACAGCAAATGATTTCATGGGGCTTTCATACTTTTCCTGCCTTTTTCTCTAAGCAGAAGTACTAACTACATAGCTGCCAGTTATTATCTAAATACAGATAATGGACATTTCTCTAGTCATTTCCTCTGTCTTTCTGCTCTAATCTAATTCAGTTGCAGAATATCTCTACTTCAGCATTTGCTTTAATGTTTGATAATTAAATCCAATTTTGCAATTGAATACTTAGGAAGCCTGCACAGGTTAGATTGCCACCTTGTTTTTCAAACTTAGAATAATTTTCTCTTAACACCATTTATTAATTTTCACTTCTGCCCCTAACAGTTGAGTTTGCAAAACTGGATTCAACGTGGTATTTTCAGAACACTACATCTGAGTACACACTAATAGAGAATACCACAGACATGCAATAGGCAGAGCTCTACAGATGCTGCTTTCAAGAACACAAAAAGCGTTAAAGACAAAAATAAGAAAAACAAAAAGGATCAAACAGGGAACAACAGCATCCATTCAGTCTGTGGAGTCCCACCAGGAGCTTCAGGTACATCAGGAATTACCTGTAAGTCACTGAATCAACTGGTAGCAGCCAATAGCCAGCACAACACTAACCACAACCTCTGCTTCCTGCACCTTCAGTGTAATTTAAAGTACTAACACCCAGAATGATTTGTCATCCAGACAGACAGAAAAGCAAAGAGAAAATTTATAGTTTTAAGGGGGCAAGAGGATCCAGAGCCTATGATTTGTTGGAATATAGGAAAAGAGGCATCCTGAGTCCTTGTCACCATGGGAGCCTCTATCAAGAGTGGAAAAGAAAGGGTATCAGAGTTTGAGAAATGGAAAGGACAGAAGATTAAGAACTGGTAATTGCCCTGCACAGAGAACTTAAAGAAGCTGTTGGTCCTACAGCAAATGCACATATTTTTCTTCTAATGTGAAGGTGTGCAATTTTTAAGTGATACTTGTAATGAGGAGTGTTAATAGCACCTCAGGAAATGGGGAAAAATAGCAGTAAAATGAGCTGATCACAAATAAACAAGGTAGGGTAATGATGGAAGAAACTCCTTCTACTTCTCTATCTGAACTACAAACACTTTATTGTTTTGTATTGAGCAATAGATGGCATTAATCATTTCTGAAAATGAACTCACCTATTTTCAAATGCTTCTCATTTTACTCAGTATTCTTTCCCATAATTACATTATTCAGCATGAACTCTGTTTTATCCCTTTTGGATCTGCCACTAGTCTTACTTTCAAAGTTAAGCAGAATATAATAGTCAGAAAGAGCAGCCTGTCAGACTAAAGTGCAATAAATAATTTAAGAGATCATAGACATCAAGATTTAGACAAGATCAATGACAATATTGATCTTTCATGATCTTACAAGATTTCTTGTCTACTCAGACCCAAAGTCTCAGCTCCTAGAAAGTGCTATTAGAAAATGTCCAAACCAAACAAGCAATGCATTTCCTTGAAACTCTGGACATTATTTCTTTAAAGGGCAGTAAACATTTCAATTCCTGTGGGGAAAAATTCAAACACTCGACAATACTAAACTGCCTTTCTGTTAGGTAACATATCCCTATAATCCTTTAGCAGAGAGAGGAACAGAGAGGAAAAGGCAGGATTTTGAAGGATTTGATTCCCATTTTGCCTAACTTATTAGCCTGCACATGAACTATACTCTCCACTCTTGGGTCTGAAGTTTAGCTCTGATGGCCATCAGCTGTATTCACACCCACAGAAAAGCAGTTAGTAGGGAAAAATTTAGAGGGACTTAAAGCAACCTCTGAATTATTGTGGTTAAGTGCTACTCAGAGTGAGGACGGAGACTAAGGGGGTAATACATAGAATCATAAAATCATAGAATAGTTTCCGCTGGAAGAGACCTTCAAGATCAACAAATCCAAGCTGATTCCTAGCCCTAGCAAAAACCACTAAACCATATCCCTAAGCACAACATCTAACCACCTCTTAAACACTTCCAGGGATGGTGACTCTACCACCTCTCTGGGCAGGCCATTCCAATGCCTGACAACCCTTTCTGGAAAGAAATGCTTCCTGATATCCAGCCTGAACCTCCCCTG